>JAPYYT010005124.1:0-12541 GCA_030522565.1 Ceratosolen corneri | reverse complement strand
TATATATATATATTTACATGTGTATTTATATCAATTGAAATTTAATGTAAAAATCCATTCAGTTCATAATACATAATGGCTATATTTCGTAACTAAATAATTATATGTGGTTATAATAAGTACATAATAATTTTTTTTTTAAATAGTAATTTTATAATCTGAGTTTCTAAAAATTTATTTACTTTAGAAATATATATTAAAATAAATGAAAATAAATCACTGATTGAAAATTTTGTTGGTTCTCTAAACCATAAATTACTTTATTAGAATTTTTATTGTTTTAAACTTAAATTACTTTATTCAAATTCAATAATTTGATGTAGATTTCAATTCAAATAAATGATTTTATGTACATTTTATATTTATATTATATTTATATTTATACTTTATATTTATATTGATTTTTAATATTAAAAATATTACCTTTTTAATTACATTTGATACAAAATACATATACACAAATATGGTACAAATTATTGAGTATTTTCGCAAATCGAACAACGTATCTTACATACGTTATTTCATTACTTCATTAATACATTAATATTTAAAGAATTTAATAACTTTGCAAGTTCGAAAATCTTTTTATTATTGATTAAAAATGTTTAAATATATTTTATTTTCTAAAGTAAAATTGTCTAACTAAAGTGGAATGTATAATATAATAAATTTTAATTATTACTAATTTTTAATAATTTAATTTAATTAGTACTGGAAGAATAATATGTGAAGTACTTATAACTAAAGAAATTATACTAACATAATTTATAGCACTTCTATTATTTCATATATGACATACTGTTCTATCAAACATATCTGATCTATTAGATATTTTTATTATAATTTATATTATAACATAATTAGTATCATTTAATAAAAAAGAGAAAAAAAGTTTTAGTAATGAAGCGAAAAAATACGATTGAATGAGTGATTTTAACAAAATAAAAATATAAAAATGTAAGATAGAATATTTATACATTATAATGCATATTTATTGAATGTTATTATGTAGGAAAGATAGGCTAGTGTTCAACAAATTTTGAAAAATTTTAGAACACATACGTATTATTCGAATGAACCAAATCATAATTAATACAGTTTAAGTAATCTCAATATTTTAATTTTTATAATGTTAAATAATTAATTTAAAGACATAAAAATATTAAACAATACTTAAAAATATAGATATAATAAAAAAGTAATTAAATAATTAATAATATTATAGAATATTATATAATATTATATAATATTATAGAGCAATTCATTATTTTAAGAATATTTTTCATATATAAAACCTAATTATGTTAATTAGCAAAAATACAAAGTACAATGTCAAATTTACTATATAACACCGCATCAATACGGTATTAGGTATTTAAATTTAAATTATTACACCAGAAAAGAAGCTTATAAATATATTGTCTCTTAATAAAGTTCCTAGTAAACTTTTTGTACATTATTTGGTAGGTCATCTAATTAGTTGATTTATTTTGAAAATTTATTACGAAACCTAAAATCTACAGTTTGCTTGATATAATAAATTATTAGACTTTAAATTACTAGATTTAATAAATATATATTTTTAATTAAACTAGTTACAATTACGTACTTTTGCTTGTATATCGTCTTATTATTCAAAGATTTACAACTAATTTATTTAAACAAATAATTTCAAGTAAATAGTTAATACCATATTTATTTAATATTACCAACAAATATTCATATAATTATTATTTATTACATAATTAATATTACATAATTATTAATATTTAATATGTTTATAAGCATAATACAATAATAATGTATATAATTATTCGATTGCATAAATTCTTGATATACTTATGTATTTACTACCAAAAATATAAATATTTGAATTATTCATTAACATTATTAAAATTTCATTGTACAAACAAATAATACATTTAAAATATCATTTGGAATTATGATGATAGATTCGATTATGTAACATTTTGTTCCGTACGTAATTTACCGTTAAATAAATTTTACTTAACTAAATATAATACATATTTATATGAAAATTACATATGGTCGAAAGAAAATTGATTTCTGGAATTAACAAACTATAAGAGATAACATATTTAGACAAAATAAGCTAACTGGTGGACTCATATTTGTGAACGCCCCTACATTTGTATTTTTTCCGAGTTTTATGCGTGGCTATTGTTAGGTGGCGAAAGTCAGAATGATGAATGTCAGAAAGTATGCAGACAAGTAGGGCGTAGGTCGACCCAGTCATCAACGGTTTCCACGCTCAGAAGTTCTCAATTTACAAACCATGGCACAAGCTGGTTTCCACTACTAAGCCACGGGCGGATGATCAAAACGTCGAGACAACAAGTCTACGATCTTGGAACCCCCCGCGGTGAGCATCCACCCAAAGAATGACAAAGAAATATAATAAAGAGAATTATATGCGAAAATGAATGAGCTGAAATGTTGGCAGAACATAGATGCAGATTTACATAAGTCTTATTTCAACAAAAATGGATGCATTTCTAGTATTCTTAGTAACTATATTGGCTGGTAGATCCTAATGAAGATTCCCATTATTATATTTTTTAGCATTTATATTATCAATCATTTTTTTCTTTTATTTTATAGTTTATTTAGTAGAAATAATTGATGGACATATGAATAAAAAAAAATTACTTTTTTTTCATCCAATTAATGCATATTTTAGAACTTATTCAATTTTTCCATCAATATTATTTTAATTAAAACTTATGGTAAACAATTCAATATTTTATTGGAATATTATGGATTGAAGATTTTGAACATTGAAATAACAATTTTATAAATCGTGATGTTAATAAATCATTTTAGTAAAAATATATTAAATATTTTATATTAATTAAATTAATTATTGAGTAATATATCACAAACATTATTGATATAATATAGATATTTTTATTAATAAGATACCAGTACATCAGACAATTTTTTTATAAAGTTTTAAGATATTCTTAACTGCTTCAAAATACTAGTAACTATATTTATTACAATATAGACATCAATTAAATTATTTTATCTTAAAATTAATAATCAATCTTGAAATTAATCAATCTAAAAATAAAATAATCTTTAAGAATTTAAAGTTATTTACTTTAATATATTAAAATATTTTAAAAAATTCTTGTTTCATAAGCAGTGCATATAAAAGACTTTTGTATATTTAATTGTAAATATATTTTATTTATATTGGTACAATTTTATTACATACTACCTACAAATTAATTTTTTTCTAAATTAATTTAAAATTTTTTCATATAAGCCATTATTATTATTAATATTATTATTATTACATAATATTTATAAAATAAATATATCAGATTATAAAATGAAATAAACTTATACAATTTTATACATTTGAATAATTAGAGTAGTTAGATTGCTTAAAATCTGAATACAACGATTAAAAGTATTTTTCTAATTTAACCTTGAATTTAATGAAATATTTCGAACATATTATATTAATAATTAAAATTTTTAAAAATGAAAAAAAATATTGAAAATTTGAAAAATCGAAAATCTTCAAACACCAAAATAAAATAATCATAATATGCGTGTCTGCCTTAATACTTCACAACTATCCATCGTAGGTTATTTTAACTATGAGTCTATGGATGAGATGCAACAACGTCAAGAAGAACAGCATTAACAAGCAATTGAAGTAGGTAGTGAAATTCTGTTGCTCCAGAGTTCTTCACTTACTGATGATATTATATACCAAAAATTCGATTCAGATGCCATATTTATACATGGTACTGATGAATTACCCTTTATATGGTTCAAGAATAATAAACTGCCATCAAATCCATACCACCTTAAACATCTTCAAAGCACTCGATCTATTGAACGTCAACGCATCCGATCGCGTAGCCTTGTAAATGAAAAGTCAACTAGAACTTTATTACTGAAATATGATAATAATGGTGAAGAAAATATACTATATATTGAAAGGAATGAGAATAAGAATGATTTTGAAATGGATAGTAATTCAAATAATAACGCAAATGACAAAATTACAAAAATTCAATGTTCAGAACGAAGTGCCACCCTGCCAAGAAGACGTAGAAGAAAGGCCTATTCGGGTTGTTTTACGGGCAATCTATTGCCTCCACATCGCGTCACTCCGGACGGCACCGCGATCTACTATTGGTGTGAACTCCCTCGATGTCCCGGCTCTCAGGGTAAACGTCCTTTCGACCACAATTATTAGTTACTGTCACTACTTTTTTCTATAAATTGTTTAAAATTCGAATGGATTATTTTCTCGTTATGGAATTCAAGTTTCTTTTACGTAATTATTACTAAAATTTTATAATTATATAAAAATATTCTAATTATTATTTAATCTATTTCAAATATTGTATTTCAATAATTAATCACAATGTAATTAAAGATAAAATAAAAATATTACAATCGTAATTATATTTTATTACATTAAATATTATTTATTAATTGTTATAAGTGTCTATAAGTAATTTTGTAAACAAATAAATTATTGCAACTTGATTTATTTTTAATACTATTATATCTCTATTTTAAATATATTTAATTTACTGATTCCAATAAGAATAAAATAAATCAATATTATTTATTTATTTATTAAAATGCTCAAAAACTTATTGTCCGATGCTTATTTATTTGTAATTCTTATTTATAAATCTAATGAACATAGTATTGCTACATACAGCCCCACTATTTAAAAATATGAAGATATTAGTAGTCTACTTCTGTTATTCTTTAATTAAAGTCTACGTTTGTTTACGTTACGTAAATGTTTTTATTAAATTTTGGTAGTTTTCCTACCATGGATGTGAAAACTTATTTTAATATGAAAATAACACTCTACTAATAATGTTTGAATTAATTTAAATATATGTAATATAATCTGAAAATAATTCTAATTATATAAAAAACACATTATTTAGATATAAAATTCATTAAAATAAGTAAAATTATATGTTAATTACATACGTGAAAATAAGTAAAATTATATGTTAATTACATATGTGAAAATAAGTAAAATTATATGTTAATTATATATGTGAATGATTTATATTTACTGAAGCGAAAATAATTAGTTACTTTTATTCTTTAGAATAATTTAATCAATAGTCCTGTAATTCTTCAAATTTAAAAAATGAATTCCACTTAAAAAATCTATTCGAAATTCTGTTGCCTGAGTTATAAAAAAAATTATAAACAATATGAAACAAGTAATTTATTTATTTCATACGCCTTTTAGTTTGAAAGTGAGTGATAATATAAGATAAGGAAATACTTATATAAATATGTAAAATAAAATATATAGTTATAATAAAAATCATACATTTGTAATAATAATAATTTGTAATAAATCATCCTACTATGTTATTTTATATTTCTAACGATAATAATTTTAAAACTTATTTTCGTTAGTAAAAATTAATTTATTTTACATATTTTATAATTATATGTATCAAAAGATACAAATCAATTTTTGTAAATATTTATTTATATCAATTTTAAATTCTATATGTAAAAAATTTTTTTTTTAAAACCCCAAAGAATAATATTATATTAAATGATAAGTTATTTTTTATATTTAAAATATTTAGTATACCTTAAAGTTTCAAATATAATAATAACAGCAATATACTAGTATTATTAATATTTCCGTACATTTTTATGAAGATAAAATATATAATAATCTCAATTCAATAAAAATGTTCTTTAATAAAAATATAAATTTAGATTTACATTCATAAATAAGCAACACAGTGTATGTTATTACCGGTAAGTTTATATTTTTATATATACTTAGAGTTATTTTAATTGTTGTGTACATTTTTTTTTAATTTAATAATGCACCGAAGGTAATTTTGAAAAAATATACCTTATTCCTCTTCGGAACATCTTTATTCATTACTTAATTATCAAAGACCAGGAAAATTAAATCAAAAAATAATAGAATTAAGACATAATCATAAACAAAATTTAATAAAATTTATAGTGTGATGATATAATAACATTTTGAATATAATAATAAAGTAATTAATAGAGGAAATTGTTAACTACTACAAAATGAATGAAGTTTTGTTTTTTAATTAATATCAACATTAATTATAAGCTATTTTATTCTATATTTTATTATTGAACACAATAATTTATTATATTTATTTATTAATTTCTAATATTTAAAATTTATTATTTAAAAAAAGATTTTTCTCTATGTATTTAAAGAAAAGTTTACACCATTTATTCATTTATTTTATATCTAATTAGTTAATGATCTGTTATTAGAATTGGATGATGGAGCATACAATCCACTGTGGACAATGCGAGGGTTCACTCAAACATTTCACTTTTGGAAAGAAACAAAAAGAACCCAATCCGTCCCGCTTAATGCATTTCTTACTTACATTACGTTACCATGGTGGAGTATAGCTAAAGGTATATCATAATTTATTTAGAATTAGAAATATGTGATATTAAAATATACTATTTTTTAGTTGAATATAAACGTAAAAGCTTAATAATATGTAAAATTATCGTTTAAACTATAATATTGAAAGTGATCTAACAGAAATTTCATAGAAAAATTGTTTTCATTTATTCAGTACATATTTATGTGAAATATTATATAAATTTAATTTAACAAATTATTTGCAATTTCGTTTTATTATATTTATCCAAAAATGATATATAAATTTTAAAAATATATAACATAAAATTAACGTTTAAAATTAAATAAATTAATGATAATATTAATAAAATTAATACTACGCTTTTACAATGTTTGTCAACTCTGATTTTCAAATTCATAAAATGATTAGGCTCCGTGATTTTTATTTTCTAATTCTGAATAAAAAATAAAGTATTATTTGAAAATATAAATATTTCATATTTTTTAAACTATTGATATCTTTTAGTGAATCTATTTTTCAACGAAGATATGTAACAATAATACTGATTGTTTATTGTTTTAAAGATTTTTCACATTGATAATATTGAGATCATTTAATATTTTTTTTAACTTGATATTAAATATAATTTTGATACATAAAATTATTGCATAAAGCTTTATTTTTTAACTATTTCACCTATCAATAATATGAAGAAACATGCTTTTCTAATATATTCTAATATTTGTAATTTTTCAGATATATTAGATCACCGAGAAGGGCCTATATTAACATTTTAGTTGATTCTACTTCTATATGTTTGAAATGTAATGTCTTTTTATTTCATATTGTAAACATATAAAGACTATGGAACTTATATATTTACATATCAAATATATAAAATATTTATTCAAATCAATAATTCAATTATGAATTCAAACAATTAGACTTAAGCATTCTTAAATTAATTAATAAAAGAATTAATTAATACAAAATTAACATAAAAATTATTTAATTTTATTTAAAAAATACATAGATAAATTATTTAAATTCAAATAAAATTCGATACTTGTTGTGCATAATAAAATATTCTTTTAAAAAGTTTTTCTTTACTATAAATAGAATTGTTAAAATATTAAAACTGCATATGTAAAATTTGTAATTTATTTTCTAATCATTAACAAAATGTTATTGATTATTCGATATACTATTACCATTCCAAAGTATATTAAAATGTAAATATGTATTAAATTTTATAATTATAATATTTATGTGAAAAATATATCAATATATTTTTTATTATAGCCATTCCACATAGATAATTAAATAATCCATAAAAATTCAATTAGTTATTAGTATTATCCAAACCAATTAATTATAAATATAAATTCAATAATATTTATACTTATTAGTATTTATACTTTACACTTATATCAGATATCGAAAAGTTCATAATTAAAGAAACATAATTAATATAAATAATACAAGAGAAATTTCTAAACAAATAAGTCTTTTTATGTACATGATTAACTAAATTATCTCTAAAAACAAATTAGAACAATAAAAATGACAAATAAAATATACTGTATTTTAATATATATTAGTAAAATATCTTTATATGATTTGGCTTAAGTTTAATTATATACATAAATATATATTAAAATAAAAATATAACAATAATAAGTTTTTTATTTCTTTTTTTATTATTCATTATTGTTCGTAAGTAATCTGAGTGTCACTCCACAAGATAGTGAGGGGGGAGAGGTCGGCCCTGGAAAGGGAGAGAGATAGGATTGAAATAAGCTTAGACGAAGCCGGTGAAGTTAATACTGTAAACTGTATTTTTTCAAAATAAACGGAAATAATGATGTCTCTATTTAATATATGTTGAAATATGATATTGTCTTTATTTGATTTGTATAAATTCCGCACTAACACAAATATTCAGGTGTAAATTGAATGCCGCGAAAGTTGAATTAATTATAATTATAATGAGTAAAACTATATTATTTCGTTAGTGTCTAGGTGATTTGCTCCCGCGAGACTGCAATATTCAGGCGGTTAATTATATGTATAAAATTATGTTGAATTATTGATTCTAGATAATGTTCAGGGCAGTATGTTCCATACTGTATTTATTTATCACTTGGTTTGGTGCGTCGGCGTCCTACCGATTGCGTAATGTGAGCCTGTTGTTATATGGCGTTCAAAGCCTAAATCGAATGCCGGTTTCACTAGTTTGATAAATATGATAAATGCCGGAATATGTCAGGGTCAGTTGCCTGTTACTTCCCAACTTTCTCCTCGTAAGCCTATTGCTAGATAGCTGGACCTGGAGCCAGGGATGCGCACTTTATTGGTCTCATCAGGGTCGCTGTAGTTCAGACGGTAGAGTGGCCAATGAAATCTCGAGCAGTATATGTACGCTCTGAAAAATATCAGGATGTGTGGCAACTATCCGAGAGTTCCTAGAAGCTTTTTCAGTCAATTTAATTACAGGATTTATTATTTAGGATTAATTTTTTTGCAGGATAAGGCGAAGTGCCGGAGGTGAAGTGGTGGCAGCGCTTAGGACGTTGGGCCGCGGATCGCGCGGTTACCCCGTCGTCATAAAGCCTGGCTGGGTTTTTCCAATTTGTGTCGTTTAGTTAAGAAAATATCACGGAGTGCAGCAACGAAGCTATTTATGCTTAGAAGGTCTTGTGCGTTGTTTTTACTTGGCTCGTATTGCAAGATACGTACGTGATGGTCATATTGACCATTGTCGAAATCGTTTGAAGTGCAGTCCGAGTAAACATAATCGTAAATGGTCATAATAGAGAGAGAAGTAATACTCGATGTACTTTATGATTCTATACATAGGCTCTTAGGACACATCTGAAAGTCATAAGTGTATTGAATGTTTTTTAAAAGAATTTACAAATAAAGATTATACAGAAATTATAATTATACAAAATTATACAGACAATAGAGAAGCCAACAGAACCTCGAACAACTATATTTTATTGCTTATTACATTGAAATTTAATGTTAAAATTTATATTTAATTATTTTATACTTTTGTATAATATTATGGCATAATAATTTGAAAGATGACTCTATGCCACTAACTTTCATTTTACGTTAATTTTGAATAATTATTTTACTTCAATTTCGTAAAATACTTCTGAATCTCAGTGAGTATATGTACATGGTTATAATGTTTTTATATTATCTAAAATTATGATTAGAAGTTCCAAAATATAGATAGCAAATATTTAACATACTATCTAAACTTCAAACAGTATTTTCATTAACTTATTTATATTTATTAATATAATTATACTCTTATTTTTTTAGAGTTTGTTCTATAATTTTTTATTCAAATCTGTCAAAAACTGTAAAACTTTAAAACTAAAAAAACTATCTTATAGCTCGATTTTAATAAATGCATTCTATCTCAGCGTTTGCACGCTATCGATAGACAAAAAAATATATGTCAACTAAAATTCAAAATGCATATTCTCAATATTTATAATTTTATGGTATATTAAGAGAATACTATTTTATAATTTTTCAAAATTCAAAGAAATGATTAATAATCATTATTAACAAATAGAATATTTATGTATATGGAGTATACATGATAATTTCATAATATACAATGAGAGATAATGACAATGATGATACAAAGATATCATGCTGTGTAATAATAACAATCTCTTATATATATTATAAAAAATGCTTCAAGAGATCAAATCGAAAAGCAAAGCATTTGTCAATATATAATTTACTTTTGTTAAAAACGACAATAGTATATTATAACAACGACAATAATAGTATATTATAAATAAATATTTTCATAAATGTAATCTTTGTTGATTTAGTTTTTACAATATAAAAATAAAATATAAATATATTAAAACAGAGCAAGTATCAATGCAATTATTTAACATTAGATGAATATGTATAACTATTTGTGGTCTCGAACTTTTGAAACTTATATTAAGATTTATTTATTTTAAATAAAAAATATTGTTGCCGTTTAATACAAATAACAATATGATTCAGAAATAAATTTTCCTACTAAACAATTAATAAATAAAAAATAGAAATATTGTAAAGAAGTGTTTTATTGTTTTTTAGTAATTATATTTGTTCGGGACCCAATAGAATTTCGAAAGTCACTAAATAATATTGTTTCTTTTGACATTTGTTTACAATACTGTTTATATTTATGATTGCCAGATGTCCGCGAAAAGCCAACGGTCAAGGAACCAAAGGTCGAGTTTTCCCAGCATTGTCGTAAAATTAACAGACAAAACTTTCCAAAAACCTAAGTAGTTGCCAAACATCGTAGGAATAACTTTCACACCAAATCGATGCATATTTTGAAAACATGAACCAACGTCATAGGGCACCAATGACAAGTGAATAATTAGCTCTTAACCACTCACTGAAATTTCCTATTCTCGTAGATGACTAAGAAAAATTCCCCCTCAGGAAGAGCGGAGTGAAAACTTTAAATATAACCTTGCTGCATCAGATTTGCATTAGTCTCCAGATAGTAGGACCGATCTGTCAATCTATAATCTCTCAATACAAAGTTATGTGTAGTGATTAGCTTCTCAGCGACCAGTGTAGAAATCTGATAAGGTTCAAGTTGCTCATTGAGAGAGACGAAAGGGCTCTGGATTGTGCTACTTGCTCGACGCGATCGAAACAAAGAAAACCGGCGAGATTCAATCGCTCTGCACGCAGATAGTCGCAAGCAAGTATAGACAGTGTAATCAAGGAAGCCGCTACTAATGTGCAATTGATTAATTCCACGCGGCACTGTTGATCTAAAAGAAGCACAAGTCCATGGTTGGTGAGATTCAATTTACTCCTGAATATTGCTGTAGTGTGGACTACGAGGAAATACAATTCATCAAACATAATACGACTCCGAGCATCGTAAGATTCAAAATTGCGACTGAATATTGCGCTTGTGCGGAAATAAGCAACCTTTAATTAAACTCAAGGAACTCAACATATTTATAAATTCTCTTAAAGCTTTTACGGTATTCAATTCAGGCTGAATATTAAGATAGGCCAAGCTTTATACTTCAAAATTAAAACAGCAATATAATAATATCATATCGTCTAAAGTATATTTCATTATATTTCAATACGTTAAAATAAACACCGTTGTACAACATTACACACACCGTCTTCGCTTTTGTTTTATTCTACCCTGCATCTCTCCACCTGCACTGTCCACCTCTCTCTCACACCACCTGGGAGAGCGTTTTCTGGGGTTTATTTCCTAAACAACATTTTTCAATGGTAAAGATAGCAGATTAGTACAACCACGGAATGCTGGGATAATCATATATCTGATATTTTCTATGTTTTCCAAAATTCATAGTTATTTTCTCCACAATAATGACATATATGCATACTGTCTAAACTTCAAGCTAAATTTACATTATCTTATTTACAATTAATAATATAATTAGACTCTTTATAATATAATTAGACTGAACTATCATCTAAATTTGTAGCCTATAATGATAATGAATTAGATACAAATCAAATAAATACCCATTTCAATTACGAGTAAAGTGAAAAAATGAAACAAAAGTATTTAAACTCTGCTATTGGTACTGATATACGTATACAAATGTTTAATTATTTACAATACAATGATTTAAAATGTAAGATTATAGATCTACATAACCGAGAGCATATTTTCACTGTTAAACAGTGCTGGAGTGAGGCACTGAGATTAAGAGAAATGAGAAATGAGCTCATTCTTCTAAAAAATAAAAAACTATATGAAAATCGTGATCTTCAGATAGATAATGATACCAGGCAGTTTGGATTAAATATGATTGAATCTAGAAAAATGCTAAATAAAAAAGGAATAAAATTATGTAATTCTATGTTCTACAGGTTAGCTTATTGTAAACATGACAAATAATTTAACTTATAATATATTCATATAATTTAGTTTTTAATGTTATGTAAAAGATATAATTATAAAAATCTTTTTTTATAAAAGTTTCAACAAAAAACTGAATTATATTAATTAAACTGTTTTTCAGTGATGAAGCAAAATCTTTGTGGAAGCAATGGAATAATGAAGATGATGAAATATCAAAAATTGA
>JAPYYT010005121.1:0-13535 GCA_030522565.1 Ceratosolen corneri | reverse complement strand
CCCCCCGCGTCTGTGTTTTCTTTCTACCCTGCCATCTCTCCTCTACCACTATCGGCCTCTCCCCCCTCCATCTTGGGGAGAGCTCAGCATCGGGAAAGTCGCCCGAACACAATGAAGTAGTACACAGGCGATCGATAAGCCTACGGAATCTCGAACAACTATAAATTTGTTTTATAAAAAAAAAGTAAACCATTAAGAATCAATATAATTCCTCATTGATCTAGAAATCGAATCAGTTATATGTGTTATTCTTTTTCCATCTGTTCTATGATAATAGGAAACTCTATAATATTTAAAAGAATCTTACAATCGCTACTTTTATTGTACTTAACATGAAGATTTTGATATTTTTTACTAATATTTATATATTTTTATTTTTTAAATTTCTTCGTGACTCTTATAATAGTAGTATGTTCAGATTTTTTTAGTAAATGAATTATAACGCCGAAACTGATTTAAATAAATTTATTACGGTTTTTAATCGTTTATTATATATTTATTCAATATATTTTTAATATTTTAATATTTATTCAATATTATATATTTATGCAATATGTAATTTGTAATTTGTTTGTTTGCCCAATAACAATATCAATAATTTTGAATATGTTCTTATAGTTTATTTGTTAAAACTTTTTCATTTAAAATGATATATTTAATTTAATTAAATTTTTGTTTCAAAGATTTTTAAGTTCAATTTTTTCATGATTTAATCAATTTTTGAAACTCCGTACGAAGTTACCGAAAGAGTAATCATTACTCTCCTTACATTAGTTAGGATGACTACCATAAAAAATTATTAAGTATCAAAATAATCGAATCATTATAATAAATTAAATTAATTATTTTATTTTTTATATATGTTATATCCTATTTATCGAGTATGTTCCATAAGTAAATTCAAAGTACTACCGCTTTTCGCTCATTATAAATATAGATATAGTATTGTTGTAATAGTTATATAACTTTTTATTTTATTTTTTATTTTTATAAACAGTTTTATTTTTTGTAATTCATATTATTGCAAAATGTTGTAGTGTAATGTATTTAAACGCTTTTCCTTTTAGATAAATATATTTATTCTATATTTAAATTTTAAAAGTAAAATGTCGTTCATTTCTTTTTTTTTGTATTTTTTACATTCCTTCTCCTTAACTGATTTAAAAAAAATTTATTATATAATAAAAAATATAAAATACTTATTAACATTAATATTTAATTATCAAATTTGAAATCATATTTAAAATCAAATTATTAACAATTTTTATTGTACGTGTTTGTAGTTACTATTTGGCAACGAGTGAACAGGATCCTGCTCAAAAGCACTTGTATAGAGTTTCTACACTAAATAAAAATAATACAACTGATTGTCTCAGTTGCGAAATCATGAATGAATCCGATGGTGGTTATTGCCTTTATAATTCAGCCGAATTCTCTAAGGATAACTCACACTATGTTCTCATATGTGCAGGACCTGGAATTCCAGAAATTACCATTTATAATAGGGTAAGTGTTTTGGAAATAATTCCGTGCGTGTTTACAAATTTCTCAACTCAATGAAAGGAGGGGAGAATTAGATAGTGGAAGGGGAGGGCCATTTAAGAAAATTTAGAAGTGCAAATTAATGAATAAATATATAATCCATGGTGAATTTATCGATAATAATAAATGAAAAGACAAGCAAGGGCTCTGGATGGTGCAACCGCCAACATTCAATCGCCTTGTACGCAGATACTCGCGAGCAATCACACGCAGTGTTATCAAGGAACCAGCTACTAACGCACAAATCCAGTAAGCAGATACACCAACTAGTAGATACACCCTGCTGATCTAAACTATCACAACAAGTCCATGCTTGGATCACAATGACATATAACTCATAAAAACGTAACACTACTCTAAGCGTCGTTATATTCAAAGTTACGCCTGAATATTGCGCACATGCCTAAATAAGCAACATTTAATTAAACTCATGGAACTCAAAATTTTTTGTAAATGCACTTAAAAGATAGTTCAATATTTATAATTCATAATTTATAATTATATTAACAGTATATCTTCTAAAGACCGTATTATAATTCAATATATTCAAATAATAACCGTTTTACAGCATTACCCACGCTACTTTCGCTTATGTTTTATTTTATATTTCTATCTCTCTGCCTCCACTATCCGCCTCTCCCTCACTCCACCAGGGAGAGCGTTTTCTGGGGATTATTTCCAGAACATCTATAAGAGTGGAAAATTTTTGTGATTTGTTAAGAGCTAATTATTCAGTTGTTATTGGTGCCCTTTGACTGGTAGTGTTGATGCTTTTTTAGTCGGTGAAGGCATCAAAGTGGCGACCGATCGCTCGTCAGACCGCCAGGTCGGCGCGTGAATTCTTATATTGACGATTCGGCTTGTGACGTCGCTTGATGTTTACACTTCTTAAAATCTGCATCGATTTAGTGTGAAAGCAATTTGTACGATGTTTGATAATTGCGCATGAATTCTTGGAAAGTTTTGTCAGTTAATTTTACGACACGCGCCTTGCAGTGCACATAATAGTCATATTGACCATCGACGATGTTTCGAATGCAATACTGGGAAAATTCGACCGTTTCAAACTACTGTTAATACTAAAATGTATAAGAAATATTATCGGAAAGTTCGTTGGTTCTTTGTCAGCATTGCGTTTCTCGGCACGCACTTACCATAAACTTGATTATCACGCGACGGCTCATCGACATGTATCAAATGCATGTAGTACGGAGCCCGGTGACCAAAAAACCCATATAAGACCATGCGGCCACGTCTACGCGTAATTCACAATACTTTCTAGAACATGGCCGCTAAATTGGTTCCGCGAGCAAGGGCGAAATCACGGGACAGCATTAATCGTGAGCAAGGACGCAAGTGCGGGACAATATTATATCATAATATCACGTGTAGTCAGCAAGCGCTGCACTCACACGGTGCATAAACAATCCGCGCTTCTAGTCTAGTGAAGGTGCGGCTCTTCACTTTATCGTATAAACAAGAATACTCACTCTCATTTCAAGAATTACATTTTGGATTTGCATTACCATGCCTTTCTATTTTGTAACCCTGCTATCTCGACCCTTCTGAAAAAGTCGGTTACTCTTACTGTTATTAGATCAATAAAAACAATCTTGAATTTACATTACAAATCCCCAATTCGCCTACGATTTTTTAACCCTACTATCTCAACCCTTCCACTATCTGCTTCTTGCTCACACCACCACTGGGAGAATTCACACTCGGGTTCACGCCCGAACATGAAGACTTGCTATTTTATGGTAATTTAGAATAATTATTTTATCTGATTTTTAATTAATATTATTACAGTAAAATTAATATATATTATTAAATATTTTTAATAAATATTATTAAATATAAAACAGACCAATTAGTTGTCAACCAATCATAACCTAACCATAGCACTGCCATAGAAACTTGACGATGACCACACCCCATAAATGAAATTGGGTAACGTCAATAAATTAGACAGCATGACCAATGCCAGTCGTTATTTCTAGAAATCTCAATAGACTTTACAATAAAATACAAGGCAGTTTTACTTTTAAGAATTATTTAACCATTTGAAAATTCCGACAAACCAGTGTACGGCTACTACTCAAAAATAGAATAGTTATGTCAGCTCTACTACCACAGCACCACATTGTTTAGTTTTCTAGTATTTCATTGCTAGTAGTTCAGAGGCATGGGCTCCAGTTCCAAGCAGAGCGGCTGTAAATTACCGACTGATCGTTAAGATAATTTGGATTCCTTCATTGACCCTGGATTTGTGTCAGTTCTCAATACACAACTACCACTGAAGAGTTAATTTATACTACTATACTACATATTACAGGTACAGCAGTCCAGTTAGTCAATTAAGAAACCTACAATAAGACGTTATAACAAATTTTGACTTCAGGAGGCAAGAACCTCATTATCAAGCTATGCGGCATTCAATTTTCGATTACTACTAAGATTGCATGGAAGAATTCCGCTTATAAGAATTAACACAGTTAAATTTTACATAAATTATTAATAAAGGCAACTTACAGTTACATATAAACATCATAGGCTCAATCTATAACATTCCTGCTATCCCTGCCCTTCGACTATTTGATATTCCCGAATAAATATAATTCTCGAATACAATCACTTATACGTAATCATAAAAATAAATTAATTTTTAGAAAATATAATACAAAATACTTCTTAAGCTAGCAGTGTAAAAATATGAATTTAAAGTGTGTTTACATTTCAAATTTGAAACTTAAATTTGATAAAAAAGAAAATAGTACTGCCAAGATGCAGAATTGCTTTAGTGGATGCCCATATTATATAGAAAAAGATTAGTTTTTGAAAAGCTCCATATTTTTTACCCCTAATATATGATTTTTCAAAATTCAAACTTCTTATTGCAATTAATATAAAATTATAGTTTCTCAAAGTGATTTTTATACATTGATGAAAATTTCATTAGAAACGAAAAACAGATTTTGAAAAACGAATTGTATACTTGCATGATCCTCAACTACGAAGTTTTCGTATAAAATGCTTTAGGAGTCAATCCACGGAAGACTCCAATTAGCAGCAAATGAGAATCGCCGTCGGAGAGTTGATTTAGATGTTGCCATCGAAAGTCATATGTAAATTAAAAACTGTGTTAATTGTCACTTAAGTTTAAAAGATGACTTGCTGCGACAGTCAGGCGCGAGTCGACCACCGTAGCCACGACAACCTGATGGAAAGACTCTCTAAAAGTTTCTGAAGACTTTTATGGGATCGTAGAGTCTTGTCCGAGACTGAAGATACTTCAAGAAAGCCCCCAGACTGGTCGTACAATCTGTTTTTATTAGTGTCACCCTACGTTCTTGGGCGTGTATCTATCCAGTCATTTTTTTGGGTGTAAGAAAATGTAAAGCTAAATATTCTCTGTAAGTATTTTCCTATGATTGGTGTACTGATAGAAGAAGAAAGGACCCAGGGCAGGGCCTAGTGTAAAGAATGAGTAATTGTCTATCTACAAAAGGGCTATATTGATAGTCACTGCCATCTAATAAATAAAGTATAAATCTTGCTCGATAAGTTGTGAGTAAACGTGAGAAAATCACAGGGTTGGTACTCTTGTTGATTTTAGAATCTTTAGTGAGGTTGTTTTAACATTTGTTTAGAATAAGCTTCGCGACAAAAGATGCAGACACTTGAAAACTCGTTCTAGGCGTTAGTTGTAAACATTGATCGGAAAGTGACAATGAGACGACACTCGGGGATAATCGTACAGGCAAGAATTTTTGGCGAACATCTGGCAATTATAAATATGTTAAAGCTTTCTTATAATTTCCAAAACAATTTAAGTGATATTAAGAGACGTCCGTAAATTTTACCGAATTTCGAACAACCTTCTTTAGTTTTCTTAATGCACGTTGGTTATGGATTCAGCATTAAGTCGTAAATTGAATATCACATAGCTGTGGTCCAGTTGAGGAGAAGCAGCTACAAGTGAAGATTGGGTGCGGCGCTCAATCGTAAATTGAACACTTCGGACCCATAGTTCGGCTATTTAACTTGCAGCGACATGGAACCAGCGTCCGATTGAAAATTTTCTTTAATGATACCGAACACTGATATTGCGGAAACTTCTTCTTTAATTGTAAGACTATCGTATATTAAATTTGGAGACTATTTTATAGAAAACATGATCACTAGTATGAAAATAATTCAAATAATTTAAAAAACAATTAAAAATAAAAAAATAAAATATCGTTGAAAAGAATTTCAACACTCTTTTGAATGAGGTAGCAATGCAGTGGTGGCAGCGCTTCGGGACGTCGGGGCACGGCTTGTGCGATTGCACTGAAGTTTTGAAGTATGGCTGGGTTTCCATGGTTTTCAAATTTGTATCGGTTTTTTATGAAAATATCACGGAGTTTGGCAACAATGCGATTATTTCTAGGTCTTGTCCGTTACTTATATTAGGCTCTTATTTCAAGACAGTTGCTGGTCACATTGACCATTAGCGAAATATTAAGATGCAGTCCGAGTAAAGAGGTCAATAACGAGAGAAGTAAATATTTGATGTATTTTTTTATTATATTATATTTTTTTATTATATTCTCGTGGAACATATTTCATAATCATAAACATATTAAATTTTTCCAAAAGACTTTACAAATAAATAGGTAGTACAGATCGTCATGAAACCAACGGAATCTTGAACAATAATTTTATTGTAATAAAATTAAAAAAAATTTTTTTCTTACGTGTTAATTTATATATTAAATATTATATATCAGTTGTAATAAAAAATTGACTTTAACTTTTAAATTTTTAAAATATTTTAAACATTTTCAAAGACAAACCTTTTTATAATTTCCTATATTCTGTAATAATAATAAAATTATTATAAATTGGTGATAAAAATAAAAAATAAAAGTTTTATTATTTTCATAATCAAGTTTAAAATTAAATATTATAATATAAATATTAATAATATAATTACTGTATATAATTAATATTTATTGTTCTAATACTATTAAATATTTTTAATAAATATGTTTTAATTTTTTTAATATATTGGTTCAGCAATTAATCCAAGTACAAACTTTCTCCACGGTAACGTGGGGGAGATGCATATAGTAGAAGTATAGTGTTCGGGAGTTATCCTGAATGTGAACTCTCTCCAAGGTTGTAAGAGGGAAAGACAGATAGTAGGAAGGGAAGATAGATGACATGTTATAAAATGTGCCCGCGATGTTTTATCGCATCTCATTAAATGCCTCCATATTTGAATTTTCTATAAGTCGTTGATTACAAGTTTCATTCATATCTTAAATTGTTCTACTCCTTATTTATCAAAAAAATTGTTTTTAAATGTTTCGAGTGATGCTTCATGTATTGGCGTATTAGCTATTTCTCCTTGATTGTTATTTAACTAGTTTGAAATACATAACAATAGCGTATTATTTTAGAAACTTAAGCTTTCACGAAATCTCGAGTAGACTTATTACATATTGTTCGAGATTTAGTTAAAAAATCTTTTATGACTGCACTTTTAATCACGGCCTTCTCTTTCCCAGAATACTCGCACCTTTCGAGTGGAAAATGTATATATAATCAGCGCGAATAAGGCTTCCTCAGTTACTTTTCAACGCATTACCAGATTCTTTCAATACATCGATCATCACTTTTAATACAGCGACCATTAAGGTCAAATTTAGCATGTTCCTTGTTCTTATCATACGTCATAGTCAAGCCAGCAGTTATGTAGTAAATCTATGTTATCTTGAAGCCTGTGATATTGTAACAGTTGTGATTATTCGGATTACTCAGGTTGAATTGGAGACAAGGTTTGTAATTCGATTATATCTACTAATCGGCTAATCAACATTCTTCTAAAATAATTCAAATTAATTGACATACGACACAACCATAAGCGGACATTTAGAGTACTTGGATCAGATCGCTGTTTACATAAATTTTACATTCACCTACATTCAATAGTTCAATATTAACCAACATTCAACAATAGTCTGTAATCTTTTTTTTATATTTATTATTCAATAAACTTCATTTTAGTCTCTCACAACAACATTTGTTAAATAAATAACATCAACTTCTATCACCTCTCCTTTCACTATCTGTATCTCCTGATTACATCTGGAAGAGAAAAACACACACGGGAAAAATCCCGAACACATATATAAATAATAACTTATTCAGTCAGTAGTTTAATTCTTATGAAACTTATTATTATTTATTATTATTGGAGATAATTTAAAATAATTTCATAAGAATTTCTCAATTTCATCTTATGCTACTGTATGATATTCCTTGGGCACTTCGAATGTCTTTCAATAATACATTATGTAGTCTAATTTAAAAACAATACTTCGCTTTCTAGGAAGGATGCATCCTTGTCCAGTTATCTCGGGAATGAAAAGGTTTGGTGATTGGTTCACACCTGATTATTATTCTGCGAATCATCTCCTTGACAATTTAATACTGATACCCTTAGAGGTGGGTTGTGGCAGAATAGATTATTGTTACGCTGCCAAATATCGTTATCCATCGCAATATAGTGATCATAAGAATGCTAAAATTTCTTATGAGTTTTTAAACAATGGGATATTATTAAGAGACGCTCAAGACTCCCACAGAATCCAGAAAAATATTTCTTTAAAGGAAAAGTATCTACAAATACATCTGTTCGGAAAATAAGCCCGAGAAAACACTCCCCAAGGTGGAGGGACGGAGAGGCGGATAGTGGGGGTAGAGAGATAGTAGGGTAGAATAAAACAGAGGCGAAGGTGGCGTGGGTAATGCTGTAAAATGGTGTTTATTTTACCGTATTGAAATATAATGCTGTCTTTAGACGTTGTAGTATAATTATAATGCTGTTTTAATTTAGATTTATAAATCCTTTAATACCGCAATAGCTTTACGTGAATTTACAAAAAATATTGACTTCCGTGAGTTTAACTAAAGCTTGCTTATTTCCGCGCGGAGACAATATTCAGGGGTTAATTAAATCTTACGACGCTTGGAGTATTGTTAAATGTTATGAACTGTATATCGTTGTAGTCCACACTCCTGCAATGTTCAGGCGTAAATTGAATATAACCAAGCATGGACTTGTTGTGTTCCTCTAGATCAACAGGGTTTACCTGCGGGTCTGCGTTTGGGCTTACTGGATTACCCTGCTTATGCATGTTCGTGGTTTCCTTGCGCGCCGAGCGATTGAATCTTGGCAGCGGCGTCTTCTTCTTCAATTGCGGCGAATATGTAGCACAATCCAGAGCTTTTTGCTTCCCTCTCAGTGCGTTCTTTGAACCATGATACTGTACTTGCTTACACTGATCGCTGAAAAGTAACTCACTACACACAACCTTATATTAAGAGATTACAGGTTAATGAATCAATACTAATCAATATAATTCTGTAAACCAAAGCGAATCTGATCTTCTTGCGGTGGAGGACTTTTCTTGCACATGTATGAGAGTAGAAAATTTCGGTGATTGGATAAGAGCTAATTATTCAGTTTACATTGGTGAATGGAAAATTTTGGTGATTGGATAAGAGCTAATTATTCAGTTTACATTGGTGAATGGAAAATTTCGGTGATTGGATAAGAGCTAATTATTCAGTTTACATTGGTGCCCTTTGACCGGTGTGTCGACGCCCTTTTAGACGGTGGAGGCGTTCAAGCGGTGGCTGATCGTACGTCGGATGGCAGGGTCGGCGCGTGAACCTTGTACCGACGTTTCGGCCCATGACGTCGCTTGACGTACATACTATTCAAAATATGCATCTATGTTGTAAAAAACAACTCTTACGATGTTTATCAACTACGCGTGAATTCTTGAAAGGTTTTATCCTTCACTTTTACAACACGCGCCTTGCAGACACATGATGGTCATACCGACCATCGATGACCTTTTGAGTACAATGCAAGGATAACTCGCCTGTTTCAAATTACTTTCAACGTGAAAATATACTTTAAATATTATCGGAAAATTAGTTGGCTCTTCAGGGACATCTGGCAATCATAAATATAAAAAGTATTCTAAACAAATGTCAAAGGAAACAATATAACTTAGTGACTTTCAAGATTCTATTGGATTCTCGAACAACATCATACGAAAATAATCTGGAAATCAAAAATAGTTATAATTTGATAAATATATAATAGCTATTTGTAATATGGGATATGACAATATTTTTTATCCATATTCTTTATTAGCATTACTCATTTTCTAATTTTTTGGAAATATACTAGCATTGTCATCGATTGTTGATTATAAAAATGTGTAATAGTGATTGAAGTTGATTATAAAAATGTGTAACAGTGATTGAATTGTATAATACTAATTGTATAATACTGAGTATAGACTAACAATAATCACATGATTGAAAATTAAAATATAAAATTCTGAATAGTTATATTTTAAGTTATTTGATCATATATTTCTAATGAGAATGGGAAGTTATGACACCTTCTCTTAGGACACATTTGTTAATCTTAAACAATCTAAATAATTTTCGAAGAATGAGGTAGTATTAAGAGACAATCGAGAGTCTTACGGAATGTCGAACATTGTGTTTTTCAATTAACTAATTTTATTTTCATTTTCCTGGCATGTTTTATGTATTTATTATTATTCAGTTAAATATTTATTTATAAAACTATAGATTTAATATATTATAATTTATATTGGATCACACTTTTCATTTTTGTAATAGAAATTGAATTTATTAATTTTCTAGAATGTTACGAAGCTCTACACGTGGGAAAATAATAACAACGTAGGAAAACATATTACCAAGAAAGCTCGTCCAATCGTAAAAAGATTGACCGTACCAATATCTGGAAACTTTAAAGCACAAGTTAAATTACTTTTACCACCTAACGTTGATTTATCTGGAAAAATAAAATATCCTATGATAGTTTATGTGTAAGTATAATTTTCATGCCTTCTAAAATAATTTGATGTGTTCGAGATTTCGTTAGATTAGTCAGATTCTCGATCGTCTTACAATACCTTATTGTTTGAAAAGTCTTTACAATAATAGGTTTATAATCGCCAGATGAGTCCCAAAAGCCTAATTAAAAACAATAAACCGAAAGTTTTACTATGGTCGATATGATCATCCTGTATCTTGTAATATAAAAAATAGTAAAATAAACAAACAAAAGATCCCAAGGATTTATAACCTAGTTGCTATACTTCGTGCTATTTTTATAACGTACCGATTCAAAATTGAATAACAGTAGTAAATAACAACCCATGCTTCAATTGTCGTACAACAGTGGAAGCTGCGACATCAAGTTAGGCAGCATTGCCATCACTACTTTGCCATTACCCCATTCAAAAGGCATTGACACTACTTGTCAAAGGCGCTAATAATCGCATATTAATCAACTATCATCCAATCACCGAAACTTCCCACTCACGTAGAAGTCGAAGATGACCAGCCCTTCCCAAAGAGCAGGGTGAAGTCATTAAATTAGACTGCATTCGTGCTGTACCACAGAAACCTTAGAAATCTCATCGAAATTAAAATTTTTAGATTGAGTAATACAAAATAGTGATAAAAATCGTTTATTAAGTATCAGTGATCGACTAAGCTCCATAGAAACTTCAATCCGAAGATGATTAAAAGACTCCATCGTTGCTGGATATAGTTAAATGACAGAAACCCAGCTACCACGATGTTCAAAAAAAAATTTCGACTAATCGCCGCATCCATTCTCAGTCTGCATCAGCTCACATTCTCACTGGACCATTGCCTCACTGTGTTAAATTTACAACTAAACGCCGCATCTATTTTCAGCTTGCATTGTGCACACCAGTGGAACGTAATAGGATAAGAGTTTCAAACGGCAAATTAACAAGTAATATATAAACAACTAGATGACAGTTATCACTGTGTTTCACGATTGAATGCCGCAACCATTCACAGCCTGCATTGTGCATGCTCAGTTTGTAGCAATAAAGTCTAGAACTAACAAGTCAAATGGTCAACATAATTAAAACATAAGGTAGAGTTTATCTAATATTAACACTATATTCAATAGAATTCAGTTATCTGAATACCAAGTATTTTAAATCTATTAGTATGCAGCTTATATACAACAGTGTTCGGAAAATCCGTAGAATAAAGCCAAACTTCAGGTCGGCGCCGAATAACGTAAACATTAGTGTATATGATATAGAAGTGCTGTGTAAAAACAAAGAAACGTATAGTCCAAATACATAACGGTCATTGCTAGAAAGATCTAGAAGGAAAGTATACGTGTAAGAACAATTGCCGCCACTTGAGCCGAGACGAATTCTCCGCGGCGGGAAAAGGGCCCGCCTATCGGTATCTAAAGCAAGAGAAACAAAAGACTCAGTACACCAATAATAATTAGTGCCGATCGCGAGACCAATAAGAATAATCAATCAATTAGTTTCGACGAGGTGGCGTAAAGTCGAGATGCGACCTGTGAGGACAAAGTGAGTCACGCCGTCAAGTCAGTGTGGAATTTGTCATCTTCGAGTACAGTTCAATCTGCAACTACGAAGCCTGGCAAAAGCAACCCTACAAAGAGAATAAAAGGACCGCACTCAGTCCAGCTGAAGCAACTACGCACCATTCAGCTCGAGGTCAACAAGAAAGGCTGATATTTTATCAGAAATCGTCAAGGAGGGAAACCAAACCTCCCAAGCGCGTCTGCGCCTAATCCACGACTGCACCAACCACGCAGTTCATAAGAGAAATAAAGCAGGGTCAACTTATAATTGAATCTTGCATCGTAATAGAGGTTTGTTACATCCAACTCAGTGTAACCGGGGCTAAACCGCACGGCGGATTTTCGAATGCCATTGAATCTCCGTTTAAACGTTATGGCCATTTATCATTAACACGCGCGCGCGCGCGCGCACGCACGCACGCACGCACACACACACACACACACACACACACATTACCACACCAAGAGAACATTTATAATTAAATAAATAGAAAGAGCACACACATGTGTTTAACGAATCAATTAATCCTACCGCCAACATCACTGCTATTATATCCCCACTCCTTGACATTAGGGAGTGCATACAGTCACGCAGGTGAAATTCCTATCAGTAGGCTATCG
This sequence comes from Ceratosolen corneri, assembly GCA_030522565.1. Taxonomy (NCBI): domain Eukaryota; kingdom Metazoa; phylum Arthropoda; class Insecta; order Hymenoptera; family Agaonidae; genus Ceratosolen; species Ceratosolen corneri. The sequence continues at coordinate 880 of JAPYYT010005121.1, read as the reverse complement.
GAACAGATAAAGCTGAGTCCACGAAAGCTGGATAGAGGGTACCTCAACAAACAGAAAATATTTAAATAATTTATTCAGTACTTTTATTGTTTGATTTGACTTTAAACGCAATAATATTTAAACAATTCTAGTATTTGTTTTATACGCAGAAATCTTATGTTAAACATAAAAATTATGAATAAAATAAATAGTAAAATTATCATTTAAACATAAAAATAAATAATCTTAAATAATATCAATAAAAACATTTTATTTTAAAGAAAAATTTCTTTTCATATTGCTCGGGAATGAATCCAAGTGTAAACTCTCTCCATGACACTAAGAAAGAGATGCAGATAGTAGAACGGGAGTGGTAGCAACAGGTATCAAAAGAAAGTCTACGAAATTTGTATATAACTTTAATAGCGTTTATTGAAAATAGTTGCAGAATATAATATTAAAATTTAGTTGTATTTATGTTAACTTGACGGTTTATTAGGCTATCTTAATACTAAGTTGTAAATTAAAACACCTAGATACTGTTATAAATTGAATGTGGTAAAACTTGAAGGGAAAATCATAGCGTAATGAACTAATTAACTAACGAACTTTTGTTCCAGATCCGAATATAAAAAAAAGGATCTCTAAATAATATTGTTTCTTTACTTTTTGCTTTGAATGTTTTTTATATTTATAATTACCAGATGTCCCCAAAGAGCAACGAATTTTGATGTAATATTTCGTATATATTTTTTGAGTTGAAACTGTCGAGTTATTCTTGCATTGTACTCGAAAGGTCGTCGATGGTCGGTATGACCATCATGTGCACTGCAAGGGGCATGTAATAAAATAACGGACAAATCCTTCCAGGAATTAACGCGCAGTTGTGAAATATAGTACG
>JAPYYT010005116.1:0-10937 GCA_030522565.1 Ceratosolen corneri | reverse complement strand
GGGGCTCCTCCGGCTTCCTCCTGGAGGCGCGAGGAGGATGCTCGAGGGGGGCGCTCCTTGCGAATCTTTGTAAGCGCTGAGGTGGCAAGCGACGAGGGACATTGTAAAGTTTCGGGTGTAAAGTGCGCCTCCGAGGTCGACGATTAGCCGGTGAGGGGGCGAGGGCATCCGGCAGCCAAGGGATCTTGGTTCGTTCGCACGAAGCATGTTCTCTTTGTTTGTCCAATTGTAGTAAATCGTGCAGGCCCTGATTATTATTAGCTGGTCGCTAAAATTCTGAAAGTTGGAGATGCCCGACTAACGAGGACCGAGTTCGCTTTCCCTGCGAGTTGAGCCTTCTCTTGCAATCAGCGGCGAACTCTAATTCTAAGCTAGAATGACTAATGCCAGCGAGCGTCTACTGTGCAATCCGAAACTTTATAATATTATTATGTTTTTGTTGAATGTAAATCGTTAATTTCTTCGAGCACGAGCCACGAAGAAATTAATTCCGCTTAAAAGAGGCGTAAGCGTTCGCTTTTATGCATTTGTGCCGAGAAGTTGCTATTTATTTTCTATTATGCTTTTTGTACGCTTAGTTCCGATATAATGAAGCATTTGATTGCGAATCTGAGCCTAATGTCATAGTGGAGAGGGGGCAATCACGACATTGGCTCACTGTTTGTTCATTGTTGCAAACGAGCCGTGCCACGAGATATTTAAAAGAATGGTCGGGCTGTTTGGAATGTTGGATTTGTAATGCAAAGACCTCGTTGCATTCAATTGAGCATTCTGCTGGCCGAGTTATCAAATTAAATTTCGGAGTGGCGCGGATGGGCGGGGATGGGGGGTGGGGGGAAGAGAGCGTAATTTCCTATGACTAAATGAAATATATATATATATTTATAAAGTAACGAAACAGGCAGTTACAAGCGTATGCCAATATTTGCGCACTCGGGATTGCGCGAGTCTGTGCCTATGACGTGTCTTTGTTGCGTGGTGCACGGATTTTACAGACACATAATGCGCTAATATAATTAAATGAAACGAGAGCATTTCATTATGATATGCTAGAGTTGAAATGCCGTTGCATTAAAAAGTATTTTGCGTCGAAAAATCAATTAATCGCCTTTTTTTTAGAAAGTCATGGCAACACAGTTCTCCGACCAGTGAAATACCTGCACGGCTTTACCAATAGAACAAAAGTGTATTTAGCCGTAAAAATATTATCAGAAAATGAATTTAAAGCATCGGGTTAGTTTGTAAGCGATTGCTCTATGCGCTTCGTGTCGTCACAGTTTTTGTTTCGTGAAAAATAACTACAAGACTGCACTTGCTGCATTATTACCTTATCTTAGCGAGAGCATCATCGTCTATTTCATACGCAAGCGTACCAACGCTAAAAATCACAGGTATAATTTCGTTGCAGGCTGTTTATTTACGAGGCTTTAGTGCTGCGACGGCGCTTTACGCGTGGTTTTCGATAATTTTACATCCCATCGACCAGCGATAATGCGCCCAAACGCAACAACTCTGCATTGCAGCTTAGCCATTAATTCATGCAGTAATTGTAATAAAATAATAACTAAAATTTACATATATTAATTCACCAATCGCAGTGTATGCAATTACATGTGAGCATTGCATTTGTAAAGATTCTACTTACAGAGCGAAAATTCATTCGAATCATTTTGCAATTGCAACGTTGATCAATTTAAAAACTTCAATCCGATTACATCTAGATTCTGAAAATTTCAATCCACTATCGTTTGATCTAGTGCACACATATACGCACATACACACACAGAGGCACTTGAGAGCCTAAGTGGAGAATTACAATTGTTTTAATTGCAGATAAATAACTTTAGATAAATAAATTTAGAACGCATCATCCATATGGTGTACAGTTTCTGCTCAAGTAATATAGGATACGATAATAAAGGAAAATTTACAATCTTCGTTTTATTACACCACGCAGATTACTTCACTAGTTTCCCGTATAATTTTACATAGAAATTACAATTATAAATTAGGCAGGATGATCTTCTCGATACGCGTAAGAAACTGTCTGTAAGCTGAATTAAAAAGTATCGGCAATACATTTACAATAACTTATAATAAGCCAGTTATATAAATTGTCCAACTGTTAATTCAATTGGAATATTAATGTTGTTACATTTTAATTGTTATGTGCCCTCGGGTATGTATATAAAGTATAATTTAATCGTTCGTTCGGGGGTCAAAATCCTAAAAACAAAAAGATTAGCATAATACGTTCGATTTTGCTGCAAAATGCCGATGAAACACTGTAACAGCGTAGCATTATCATAATAAACAATAGATTTACAGAAAGTCATTGTCACTTGAGTTATTTATTATCGATCATAGATAGACGCGAGAGTTCCTTGTACATCACACAGACACACTCATGCTCGTTAGTCCCGCGACATCTATAAATACAATTCGAGTAGGCTTCCGCGCTTATTAACTTGGATGTAAAAGTTGCAAGTTTTGTTACTTCTTTTTCAATTAACTTTCAACCCTAATAACAATTTTGCATAACACGAGGTGCCCCCACTGTTATTAAAATTTCGTAAAAAATGAGCGAGCACTGACTTAGCGAAAAATGAGGGAAAGTAATGCCAAGTCTATGCGCATTTTTTTTATGTATTATTTAGCGAAGCAAATATCTTTCGCAGTCCGAGCATTTTAATTTATAAGGCATTTAATTTACGGGGCAGCATTCGTATTAAAATTGTATTAAATAAAATACGCGACTAAACATGGCATTTTAAGTAACTGCCATTGGTGGAAGCACACTGCAAATAGTTATTATTATTACGTCGTCCCACTGTAATGCAAATTTTACTTTTAATATATTTTCATCTTTCATCCTCCATACTTCTAGATTAATGAAAATATTCACCGTATTTATTTGAGAGCCCAAGTATTTAAAACAGGTATATAACTTAGGCATACACTCTTTGAAGTCTTTCCTGGCATAAATTTCTATGAAATTTCTTTCTCTCCTTTTTTCCATCCTTTTTCCCGTCCTTTCTTTTAGTAATTCACTTAAAGGCTCGTTATTTCGAAAAACATTTATCCCACGTGCTCACAACGTCTTACATAAAAACATTCAACGCGTAAACGAACATTATGGTTTATATTAATTCTTTGTTGCTTTCTTCGAGCATTCGAGAACACAACATTTATAAATTTTTTATACCAATAAGGTATGCACTAAAGCTCCGATGCCCATTCCCTACCTCATTCACACAAGCACATAAAGCCAACGACCGAATGCTTTTCGTACCAACGACATTTTAATCGTACTTGGCCTTTTTAATTGAAACGTTAGTACACGACTGGATGCTTCGGTAATAATGAGCAAAAATATACCGAAGCCCGCCTGATAATATATCACTTGCGGCGACACAGAATTTGTCGTTCCGAAGGGCCAATATAAGCGCTACAAGAGGCGACTGCCATCTCCCTCGCTAATCCCTATCGCCAATCAAAGCTTATCCACCAAAGTCACCTCTCACTGCACTCATTAGGGCGGCTGACTGTGACGTGAGGATAACACTTGGATCATAACAGTATTGTTCCACTCCGATTTATCCGCTAAAGAAAATCCGTTGGTACGGGATGGAAAAGTTACGGCTCGGCGTTGCTACCTCGTCCGAATGTCCAAGCACGAACGAACGGGATTGTGACGTCAATACGCGTCCGTCCTACACTCGCCTAGGCCGAGCACCCACTCGCACTCGCTTATCCGTCACTTTACGTGGGCATTATTATACCACTGGAACATTATGTACATTATATGCCCACGTGGGATAAGCAGAGCGAGTGAGCTGTCGCCTTTTTAATGGCGGCCACGCTTATAAATAACGCAATTGGCCTTTTCTCCGTCTTTGGGATACTTGGACCGACTGGAACTCGTGCCCCTCCCCCGCCCCTCTCCAACAAGCCCAAGACACCCTCAATCGACCGAGGGCCCGATCGCCGCCATCCCCACCTCCTCGCCACATTGCCACATTGCCTTCCCATTAATTAATGCATTATAGAGAGCGAGAGGAGTGAAAAAGGAGTCGGCGATAATCCGCGTAGGCGTTCTTTCCGGCTCGCGTGCAATTCTTCGGTTCCATTGATTTTCACGGGATTATATATATATATATATATACATATATATGTATATATATATATTTACGAGGATAAATAACATTCGGTATTTAATGCCAGTACATACTCTTCCCTCTATAAAATCAATAGTTGAGTGTGAGGTCTGTCGGTATTTTATTCCATTCCCATACAAAGTTGTATATAATAAGTACATTAACGCAAGTACCAAGTACCAAGTACATTAATCTCTCCGCGTGATTCCCCCTCCTTCCCCATCCTCCCCCCATCCCAATCCTACCGACACCCTCTATCTCTCACTATTATCTTCGGCATATTTTTATGATGGATCTAAGGAAGTCTCTGTTGCAAAATAACGTGTCGCTGCTTATAGGAAGAGTCACATAAAGTCGAGCGCCAGACTCTCTGACAATTAGACTTTTATTGTTTCTTAAATTGCACGCGCGTTTTATTACCTCTTGAATGCGAAAACCAATTACTGCTCTAGGGCCGTCCATTCGCTTGGATTTTTCAATTTATTTACGTATTTGGATACTAGATTTCGCTTTCGCTAGTGCCTCTTCCTCTTTTGCATAATTGTCTCTCTCCGCGGTGCGGGTGACGTCCAATTTCGACTTACCTCAATATGCTGCAGCAAATTTCTTGTCGCCCGAGCGCCGATCGATCTCCGCTGCTATATACATTCCTTTTGGAATTCGGACCACAGCTAATCCCCGATGCTCCCGCCAACAATTTTCCCCCAACGCCTACTCGCTCTTTTCAAATACTTAAGCGAGATTGGCTCCAGTCGCCCGTCCTTCTCCCTCCGATGCCGCACTTCCCCGGCGCCGACAACCTCTTCATTCTCATCTCCACCTATTTCATCTTGACATACGAGGTCAGCCTTAACTAGCATATACAGATTACACCATTTATTCCCTTCCCACCTTCAGACCTCATTCTATCATACTGATATTCTATTTGATCTTATACTTCAATTAGAGATATTACAATGCCGGGGAGTAAAAAGTAATTTTCCGCCTGTATGCTTCGTAATGAGTCACTTAATGATTTTCCTTTCTCTCTCTCTCTCTCTCTCTCTCTCTCTCTCTCTCTCTCTCGTAAAGTGGAAAGTATGTTTCATTCTGTGCTCTTTTTTTTCTCTTTCTTTCTTTTTAAACAGTTACAATCTACAAAGTCTAAATCTCATTAAGCATTAGAATCGCGAACATTTATAAGGCCATAATTATTATTTGAATGAAAAAAATTACACGACCGAATAAATAACGTCGCAATCTCAAATAAATTGTTTCGAAGTATATATATTTATTTGATTAAAAAATCTTTCCCCTACAAGTCCAATAAAATTATCTCAAAGCATAAAGCCAATGCTTCCTTTAACATTAACTTCAACTGTATTTATCTTGCGATGCGATTTTTAATATTCTTATTAGAAACAAGCGCTAATTCGAATATTGAAATCATTTGAATGGCAGTGCCCGCATTAGGATGAAACCTCGATGCTCGGAGCTTGATAACCTAAGGAGTTTGATAACGTTGAGTTTAATCGCGAAAGTGGTTGTGGCGTTAATAATGAAATATAATATAATATTATCGTTCACAGACTCAAATTACCACAAAGCAGAAGAAGAACACTCGGTCGTATTAATTACGAAGACCTCCGATAATTAAGATAAGAACGGCCTCGCATACCATTATTTTCATCGTTCCAGTATGTATACTTCGCATAAAATCCAGCTACTCTAACTTCTTATGCTGCACACTGCTAATACCTAATCCGTAATTAAATTTAAAATAGCAGAGCATAACCACTTCTTGGCCCTAGGATTCGTTCTCTGTTCACATGCTCACTTCGACAGTGGCCAATATTGTAGATGTTGCCGTATGCATTTGGCATGCATCTGGAAACAATTTACTTTATTTAAGGCGAGGAGCAAACGGGAATATTGAACAATCGTCCCCCACTGACGCTTTCCCGCCGGCAAATAAGACCACTGGATTTTCATAATTCCTTGCGAAGCGAAAGCGTACTCGCGCGCAGGAAGAAATCGTAAAAAGCCGAGTCTGATACGAATCTCGCGATTGCACCTTTGTGCCCGGAATAGCTGCGAGGCGCCAGACGCATTTCCTCCTTCGAATGTAACAATCGGCTTCCGGATGCGCGCACTATCACACACTCATGTGAACAGAGAGGAGCGATTCGCTCGCGCGCCCCACATTGCGCGTCCCCTTCTCCGATTGGGCGGCACGTAACCAGCTGACTTTGTCTCTTCTTCCCGCAGGGCCAGATTGTCCTCCAGCTGATCGCTCCTTCGATTTTCCCGAAAAATCACCGAGAATTCACGCGCCAGAGCTCTCTCGCCGAGCGATTGAGGAGCAAAAAGGACGAGGACGAGCGCAAAACTCTTCTCCTTTGGTGGAATGCGATTGTATCTCATTGCGTTGCCGAGGTTTTTCCGAGGGGGGAGCTCTCGCAGCGCTTCGTGTCCCAGTTTCTCGCTTACCTCTCCAACGATTCCCAAATTTTTCCAAAGCCACTGCCGCCGATAAAAGGGATAATAACTGTCAAAACGTCAGTGGGCGAGGCTTCGTCGGGGAGTGCTCGATTGTAAAACTGGAATAATGCAATTCCGCTTGTTTTCACGCTCGAGTCCCGCATCCACGCTATTATTACACGAGTATGGGGATAAAAAATGTATTACTTACAGTATTGCAGTAAACTTCGACTTCGAACGTCGTAAAATGTGATTAAAAGAAGGACGTCGTGGTGCTTGTGTATGCTGGGATAATTGATGTTTATCGCTTTATAAGAGTTATAAGAGAAATTTAAACTTAAAGAAAATATGTGCATATAGTCGAATTCAGAAACTTTCGTCGCGCATTCGAATTGAAAGAAAATATTTCTTTACGAAAATTCAATCCCTCGAAAATTGATGAATAACTGATATTTTTAATCTTTAGCCGAAATATATATTATGTAGCAACAAATTTCGCCGAAGAAATTCAAGATAATCTTTTTGCGAGTTTCGATAAAAGAATATTTTAAGCGCGCATTTGTTGTGACCTCCGAGAGTTATAAATGCCCTCCGGTGGTAAAATATTGTTTAAAAATAAAATATGCACCACGCGAAGCAAGGAGTAGTCATTTGTTCACATTAAACTACTACTCAACCTAATGTGCTTGTGCTCTGAATTTTTCAAAAGATACATCCAAAAATATTATTAAATTCTGAAACATTAATGCAACAATAAAGCGAATAATTTGGACACTTTTAATCTGGCTTTTATCTCTAAGCAGATAAGACGAGCCGATCTTTTCAATTCGCGATAAAAATAGTTTCGATATTTCACTTTGTGAGGAAGCAAGCCTACGCAACCTACACAAAAAGATCCATTACGAATGTCTGTATTATTACTTTATGAAACTGGCATTATTATTATACAATTATACGATTATGCAATTGCCCCCGACGTCTTTGGCCATTATTCTTAACGTCAATCGTCATTAATTTTCACACGTGAGAAGCAAAAATTACGACTTTCCCTCGGACTATTTATTCCCGTGGGTCTAAAGCTCGCGTTTTAGAGAAGCGTAATCATGCGCGTTGATCGAACTTTTGGCGCATTCGTAGAGTGGAAGTGCTGTAAAATTAGTCGATCCTCCATTGTAGTGATATCGGCTTAAGTATAAGTGCACATCTGATTTCGTAATCCAAACGTCATCTGTCGCGGAGACGCGTAGGCGAGCATTGACGCGCGCGTCTCTCTTAATTAAATTGGGGATTCCGTTCACGATTTAATTAACTGTCTTCTTCTCCTGCTCGCCCATTCCCCCATTCCCATTCCCATCCCCCACCCCCCCGTCGCTCTGCCCACTTACGCTCGGAAGCAACGTCAAGGCTCTCGTCTATTTCGTTCGTGGCGTGTTACTCTTGGCAAGGCGGTTCAAGTGCCCTTACATCTTGCCGAATCAAAGTGACGGATAGAGGCGCACTCTTGTGGATAGAGAGAGGGGGGGGGAGAGGGAGAGAAAAAGAAAGCGGAAATGATTTATTAATTAAGGACGTTGACCAGAAGGCCAAAGCTGCCGTCTACACAGGCGAAAGCGAGAAATTGAACTTTTCACCTACGCAAGGGAGTTGATTACTTTTTGAAAAACTAATCGAAATGTTTTTTGCGCGCACTCGTGGATTGCGTATTGTACTCGCGCCATAAGCTCCATAAGTAGGTGCTTCTTCTCCTCCTCTTCCCCCACCCCCACCCCCCGATAGACTCGTGCCCAATAGTCGGCGAGTTCACGACGTGAAATTTATTTGCCGAACAATGTGTCGCTAACGAAGCACTTGAGTACTCCTTGGATTAGCATTTGTAGGATCGCTTGCATGCAAAAAACGGTTATATCTTGAGTCTCGAGTTCACTTTTGCCGATAACTAGGTGGAGGACACAGGATAATGGTCGGTATTTTCCTTCGGATAATTCGCATTCGAAAATTGAGATATTCCAATTGGGAGAGACAAAGTTGGCATTTTATTGTGTCATGTAGTCATGGCAGGCGTGGCTAATATTTTACATAACTTTGTGACTTTGTGACTATGCAGCTGGTGAAAAGAATCGCGTTGAGATGGAAATGTGAATGGAATGGAGCATCGTGCCAGAAAATTGTCGGCTACTTTTTAGTCGGATATTGACCGTAAGTCGGATAATAAGCCGCTCCATCTTGCTCCGTGAGGCTGTTCCCAATGAATTGATATAAATTGTCTCCCCGTGTCGCTCAATCGCCCGATCGCGGACGCATACTTTGCCAATTGAAAGCAATCCCCCTAATGCGGATAACGAGTGTTTTCATCGTAGAATCGCGGCGGCTCGAAAGCAATCGAGTCGGGCAGATGGGCAGCTTTTAAAAGCTCCCATCCCCAAAGTGCTGGGAATTGTCGTAAAGATAAGCAAAGGAAGCGGTGCGACGCCAAACAGCCGAGACGAGAGAGGATTTGGGAAGCGTTTGAATAGCTTGGAGCTGGCCGAGCAATACTTTCGGCACCCAAGACGCGCATTTCGCGCGCATTTGGCCTGGCGCCCTCAGGCTCACCTCGACACGCGATAGCGAGCATAAATTCGGCCGCGAGCTTGCAATAATAAAGTTGCGAGGGAGTGGAGGGTCGCAAGCTCGCAGCCGAAAAACAAGGCGGCACTCGCTCAAAGCGCCGCTCTGCAAGAATAACGAGGGGCTAGAATAATTGCGCGGAAACAAAAAGGACGCGCGACCGGATAAATTCGGCGCCCTGACACAAGATTTGTTTTATTTACGCAAGCTCTCGCAACTCCCCCGTCCCGCTTTTTAACCCTCTTGCGCTTGGCCTCCCCCTCCCCCGACCACCACCACCACCGGCACCGCCCACCCGCGTAACCAACGCCTCGTGAGAGGGCGGCGAGGAGAGAGGCGAGGAGAGGAGAGGAGCTCGAGTATGAATATGCAGGAGGCTGCGGGCTTCCGGCGATATTTACGACGGCTTGTAGGGAAAAAGAAAGGCGAGCGGCGAAGCCGCGGTGGCTCTTTTTCAAAAGCGGCCTCGATTGTGCGCGCTTATGCCAACTTGACGGATTCACAAAGCCCGAGTAAGAGACGTGCCCTTTGTGCGTGGCATTGTTTTGGTGGCGGTGGCGGCGGAGATGGAGGGAGGTGGAGGAGGTGGCGGCGGAGATGGAGGGAGGTAGCGGAGGTGAAGGTGGTGAGGACGGCGGTGGTGAAGGGGGTGGGGACGGCGGCAGCGGCGCCCATTGCCGGCGCTCCTGAATAGCCCAAGGATTTACCGAGCGCCAAATGCCCATACGTTATATTTCCGACTTTCAACATTTTAATTAAACCGCGAGCTCGTCGACGCGCCCCTCATTATTTACTTACACTCTCGTAAAATCAAGCTGCGAATCAGCGATTGGAGGACATTCGCCCTCATTTCGCGGACCCATTCATTGTTCCAGTGCACACTCGACAAAACGACCCATTACCTTACGATTCTCCACCATAGTTGTCCCCGCCTAACGAATTGCCGACTTTTTCCACGTTTAATTAGCGCGCAATTAAGAGCCCCGAGAATTATTAAAGCGTTAGCCTAGTTGCAAAATTGAATGAAATCACCGACGGGCTGGCTTTTTAGTATTAAAGTTCGAGAGTGATGCTGGGAGTGAGAGAAGTGAGCCCCATAACTTTCATCTTTCGTCTTCGCGCTTGAGTTCGATGTGTTTGATGTGCAATCTGGACGCCAATCTAAACGGAGTCTGTGGATACTCTCCACTTTTTTTTTTGACGCACCTGAGAAGGGGAGAAGGGGAGTGGAGAGCGTGCAATTAGGATCGCGATTATTTAGTTTTAATCTTCGAGAAACTACTCTTTGGTGCCGCCAGATGTCAAAAAAAAAAAGTTGGATCGTTACTGATCTGCCCTCGAAAAACTGGCGTTCCCCATCATCAAAGGCTCCTAAAGCTCTTTTTCCACGCGGAAGTACATCAAAGCTTTGATTAAAAGGAAGTCGTTTTTGCATTAAGCGATAAATATTGCTTTATGCCTCGCTCATTATAGATTAATCCACTTTCGTGTATTAGAGGGTATTTATGGTGTGGCATTAGGTATGAATTCAAAGTATTTCGTTCTGAATCCGACTTCTTGTACTCGCGCACTTTCACAATTTCAGCGCAACGAGAAATTTGTAACCTACGCTTTCGCTCCTTTCAACGACTCTGTATAATCGATAGCTTCAGCCCACTATTTTATTCTAAGCAGCTGGCCAGGAATTATCGCTTTATACATTAATGCCAAAAA
>JAPYYT010005115.1:0-10133 GCA_030522565.1 Ceratosolen corneri | reverse complement strand
CTAGATAGGCCGGCGACAGCGCATGGTGGGGGATTTAACGAACTTTTCCACTTAGCTGAGAGACAAAGGAAAGGACTTTCGCGACCGCTTGGGTAAGGGGTAAAAAGGGTGAAGGCCGAGACGCTGGCGGGGGGAGCCTTGTTACTAGGCGCACTACAATTCGAAAGCTCACAACGCTTTTCCTGGAAACACTGAGAGTATAAACAAAGTATAGCAATCACGAAGTATGAGACGTTCCAACAGAATAATTTGAAATTAAAAGTCGTTAGATGATATACGAATATTGTAGCAAGAGTCACATTCCCGAACGAATCCCGAACAACTCGAGATTCTGTTGGAATCGCGAACACGTGTTTCCAGCTAGCAGGGCGCGCTTTTGAAGTGCATCGCCCGTGGCAAGATAACCCCCTACCTCCGTCGTCTCAGTCTTCACCCCCCTACACCATACCTAAATGAGAGGACATTCTTTGTTCTTTCATCTCAACAACGTAGGCAAATTCGTGAGATCTCCCACCATGAATCCGCGGCGGACTAGCTAGCCCTTCGGCTATAAAATAAGATCGCAATCACGCCGAGGCGGAACTTTTTCCCCAACTGCGAAGTTTTCCGCTACCTCTCGGACAGGTCACCAGTGCAAGCCGTAGTCTTATATACGTGCAGTTCCTTAGCCAGTGTCTGGGTACGTACAACGAGAAGCTTCGCCCAGACGGAGAGCTCTACTTAGCCCGAAGGGTCTCCAGCGCAAAAAAGTAGTCATACATCCGAGCAATTCAATCGCCACGCCTGGATTCATATCATAAGAAGCTTTGTCCAGACAGTGAGCGAGCTACTTGTCCGCGGTTGCATCCTTCCCATCCTGGAAAGAGCTCCCAGGAGGAGCGCAGAAGCGAACCCAGCATTAAGAGGCAAGTGGCATCCCGGTTTAAATCATTGCGGAATATATGTTCAATTGAGTCCTGCGTTATTATCGCTATTCACAACACCCGTTTATATAAACATTATTCTAACGCGACGGCTCATCAAAGCGCAACACATTTTTTTTGGCGCCCGATGATTGATAACCTCACTGTATGACCACTCGGCAATCCGGCTAAACGCCGGTTATTCGACACCGCCGCCCTTTTATTTCGGATAGTAAAGACAATTCGTAGTTAAGTGCGAAAGTGCGGGATAACACAAATATATAGACAATCGCACCTCGCGTAACATATAAGTGCGGCCATCACATCGTGCATATACAATCCGCGCTACGCGTCTCGTGAAGTTGCGGCTTTTCAACTTTGTACCGATAATCGTCTTATCAAGTATATACATAACTGCGTGCGTTTTCGATCATTCCTATAAATTCAATAAATATCTATTTGGTTTTACATTACCCCGACTACATTAATTTCCGATTTTATTTTTCTCCCTGCTATCTCAACCCTTCCACTCTCTGAATTGTCACACTCGGGTTTTACGCCCGAACAACTGAGTTTGTATATAAAGTGTGGCAAACATGAAATACAAGATTTGCCACATGCAGTTCCAACAGAAGGACTTGTAAACAATATTCGTAAGATGTTAACCGAATATTCTAGTAAGGGATTCGTAAGATGTTAACCGAATATTCTAGTAAGGGTCACATTCAAAAGTAAATAGGTCTTATCTAGTGACGACTCGAGATTCTGTCGGAATCGCGAACACAACCATATATTGAGAGATTACAGGTCCATGAATCAATACCATGATTCTGAAGACCCAAGCGGAATCTGCCGCGGCGCCTGAAGCCGCGGTACTTAAACTCTTCACCCCGCTCTTTGCGGGGGAAGACTTTTCTCGCACATCGATGAGAGTGGGAAATTTCGGTGATTGGTTGACAACTAATTATTCAGTTGTCATTGGTGCCCTTTGACTGGTAGTGTTACCGCCCCATTAGGCGGTGGAGGCATCAAAGCGGCAGTCGGCCGCACGCCGGGGTGCCGGGTCGACGCGTAAACCTTATCCCGACGTTTCCGCCCGTGACGTCGCTTGATGTTTACACTATACAAAATATGCATCTATTTGTGATAAACAACTCGTACGATATTTCACAACTGCCCCTTAATTCCTGGTAGGATTTGTCCGTTGCTTTTATAACACGCGCCTTGCAGAGCACATGATGGTCGTACAGACCATCGAAGCCCTTTTGAGTACAATGCAAGGATAACTCGACCGTTTTAAAACACTGTCAACTCAGAAAATATATATGCATGAAATATTATACTCTGAAATTCGTTGCTCTTTGGGGACATCTGGCAATCATAAATATAAAAAACATTCAAAGCAAAAAGTAAAAAACAATATTATTTAGGGATCCTCTTTTTTCTATTCGGTTCTCGAACAAGTGTAATATTAATGAAATTTCTAATTATCTGTAATCTACTTTACTTATAACAGATTATTACGAGTTATTTAAATATTTATATAGATAGTATGACGTTATGAAAGATATGACTTTTCACATACTTTTAGATACAGTTGAATAAATTATAACGCAAAACGAATAGAAATGCACAATCTAAATTCTAAGCTTAGAATAAATACCACCAATGACGATACATCAAGAAGACCATTGCTTCGGACCCGTACGCCTCTTAAGCGCATGTCTTACGACGGCGCGACATGCTATTGATTACCGAAGTTCGAGCTAGCGGCGCAGACAGAGGCGAGGTCAGTAACGTCATGGATGAGCTTCTGCTACAGATAGTGAAAGAAGCACAAAATACTAAGCTTCAGAGCTTAAAGAAGGCTGCCCAGGATGCCTACGGTGAGTCTTCCCCTGTTTAGAGACAATTTTTTCTTTTTTTAGGATGTGTGCTAATAAAGTTTAATCATTTTCGTTAGTTTTGAAATAAAAGCTAAATATTATAGACTTTGTCAATTATTTTTGTTGTAATAGAAAAAATACGACTGGTGTATTGCGTTTGATCGAAAGAACATACACATTTTTGTGCTTTGTTCGTTCTTTTTCTTTAATTATACTTGTTATATTTCATTAATGAAATGAAGGCTGATATAATATTTATTTAAAAGATAAGTAACTTGTACGTATTCATATTTTAAGATAGTAGTATTATATAGTTCATAGCGCTCGACTAATTTGAAGCATTATTTATATATAAACGGCATAACTATTTATTCATTGATATCAACAATTTTGGACTGTTACAGATTTTTTGGATAAGCAGCGGGGACTGATACGTGATCCACCTTACGAGATACGCGCTAAGTGTTTACGAGCAATTCAACTCGCCTTTGAGACAAAGAAGAATAAGTTGCTTGCCTTTGGCCTCTCTGGTCTGCACGTAAGTATATACTTTCAACAATCGAGATCGCTTGTTTTCTTTCTCCTTTCTTTTTTATTCAATTAATTTTTTCAAGTTTACGAGATAAGGTAAAATGTCAAGTGTAGTATCTAGTTCATTTTAGGTGTTTATTATGCTGAAGAAAGGAAGAATCAAATTTTGAAACTATTAAAACTAATTAAATTAATGATATTTCATTAAATAAAATTAATATACGTATATATTTATATTATTTTTAATAAAAACAAATTCTAAAATATTAAAAATAAAATTAATTATTGTTAAAGTAAAAGTACAATAAGTATTTACTATTAAAAATATGTGGGTAGAAAATGCTACGAGATGATAGATTTCAGTCGCAGTACGAGCCAGAAGATGATTCCCTGTGGCTTCCGGCTCAAATACTTCACGCTATGGGCTCCATTCTATCGCAGTCTGATAATACTCAGACTGATATGCTAAAAGTACGTAAACTGTATTATATTATGCTAATCATAATGAGCATCTTTGGGTATTTGATTACATTATTATTTGGAGATATTTTACTTGTTTGCAATCAAAAATAGTTTTTTTAAATTCATAACTCTTTAAGTTAAACTTTTTGTTAAATGAAATTGCTTGTGAAAATTTTTAATGCAAAATAAATACTAATAAATACTAATTCTTTATTTGGTAAAAAATTAAATATTAAAATTAAAAGATTATTTTTATAAAAAAGAAAATACAACAAAATAAACAAATTAATCTTATTACTTTTATCAATTTTCATATATTTTGTATTTCTTTTATCTACAAGTATTTACATTTAATAAAGACATTTAATTAATGCATTAAAAGAAAATTGCATCATAAATAGTTAGTTTTATACCTAAATATACGTTTTAAATTCTTGTCCAAACAAATTTCCTTAGTAGTATCCAAATTTTATGTAAATTGAATATTTTAATTAACTTTTATATCGTATTAATATTTATATGGATGTCGTATTTTTATTAGGTATTACTTCAAGTATCATGCTGTCAATATTGGACAATGAATGGTCGACTAATAATTACGATTTTAAGTACTTGTTGCGAAGCTTTTGAATATGGAAATCAGGCAGTTAAAACTGCAGCCCAAGCAGCCACAAGTCAAACTTTGCGCTCCTTCTGTCTATTTTTGGGTAAATTTTCACTATTTTAATAATCATTTATACATATTTTTCATAGTTTATTTATTATTAATCAATATATATTTTTTGTAGATCAAGAATGCTATGAAATGGATGAGGATGCGAAATGTAACAAGAGTATACGTAAACGTGGTGTTACTTGTTTTAACGAAACTTTACCAATTTTACAATACATTTGTTGTAAGCTCGATGAAACTCAAGGGTAAGTTTCTTAAATTTATAATACTACTTCTTTTAAGTACTTTTAATTTTTTCTTTTTAAAAATATATAAAAATAAAATATATTTATTTAATATATTCATATAAAAATAAATATTTATAAATATATACATGACACGATAATTTACAAGTTTATTTATTTATTAAAATCTATATTTTTTCATTATTTGTACTAAGTAAAACAAAACTTATAGAAGAAATTTGATGAAAAATAATTCCTTTACAAATCTAATGAACAATACTGCTTACTCTGCTAGTGCTCGGAATGGGAACACCGTCGTCTTCCTACTAGAAAGCTTGCACACTCTGACTTCGTCTTTGCCCCAGAAGATTCATAAAAACTTCCACTTCACGACCTTTCTTTGGCAGAAATTCTGCCCAGCTTTGATAGCCTTTCTTGGAACACCTCGAGTCGACAAGAACTTCACATCTCGCGAGGGTAAAGAATCAGAAATCGGCCGTGGCTCCGGATATCTTACAAGCTCACTTGGATTTAATAGCCATCAAGCTAAGACCATATACAGGTAGAATATTGCAGTTATTTTTTGTAGACTTTTTGATCTCGTGGCTGTGAAGAGATGAATAGTAATCTTATTGACGAATTTTTATATAAATAGTAAAAATAAAATTAAAAATCAATAAACAAAAATATGTTCAATTTAATATTTAAAAATGTCGTTACATTTAAATAATTTGAATTCTTATATTTTTATAAAAATTTATTCATAATTGTTCGAGAACCGAATAGAAACTCGAAAGTCATTAAATAATATTGTGTCTTTTGACATTTGTTTTGAATATTTTTTACATTTATGATTGCCAGATGTCCTCAAAGAGTTTATATATTTATATACATATATACATATACATGTATATTTTCGCATTGACAGTGATTTGAAACGATCAAGTTATCCGAGCATTGCACTCCGAAGATTGACAATGGTCAATATGACCATCACGTGCGTTGTAAGGCGCGTGTCGTAAAATTAACGTACAAAAACTTCCAAGAACCCATGCATAGTTGCCAAACTTCGTACGATTTGTTTTCACACCAAATAGATGCATATTTTGAAAAGTGTAAACATCAAGCGACGCTACGGCCGAATCGTCGGTATAAGATTTCACGTGTCGACCCGGCGGTCTGACGTGCAGCCGGCCGCTGTTTTGACACCTCCACCGTCTAAAAGCACAGGCAGTGTAATCAAAGAAGCCACTATTGACAAAACTTAAATCCAGTAAGCAGAGATACCGACCCACAGGTAAACCCTGTTTACCTGTTTACTAACACAACAAGTTTACCCTGTTTACTAACACAAGTTTACCCTGTTTACTAACACAAGTTTACCCTGTTTACTAACACAAGTTTACCCTGTTTACTAACACAAGTTTACTCTGTTTACTAACACAAGTTTACCCTGTTTACTAACACAACAAATCCATTTGAAAAGTGTAAATATCAAGCGACGCCATGGGCCGAAGCGTCAGTACAAGATTTCACGCGCCGACCCGACTTTCCGAGATGCGGCCGACCACCGCTTTCATACCTCCACCGCCTAAAAAGGAGTCGACACTACCGGTCAAAGGGCACCAATGACAGCAGAATAATTAACTCTTAACCAATTACCGAAAATTCCCACTCTCATAGATGAACAAGAAAAATCCGCCCTCTTGAGAAGCGGGGTGAAGACTTTAAATATCGCGACTTCGGCGCGTTGCATCAGAACTGCATGTGTCTCCAGAATCTTGTTACTGATCTATAATCTCTCAATACAAAGTTGTGTATAGTAATTAATTTCTCAACGACCAGTGTATGTATAAAATAATAAGGTTCAAAAGTCGCACTGAGAGGGAAGCAAGGTCTCTGGATTATGCTACTCGCTTGACGCGATAGAAACACAACACGCGGGCGCCAACATTAAATCGCCCTGCACGCAAGTACTCGCAAGCAAGCACAGGCAGTGTAATCAAAGAAGCTACTACTGATGCGCAATTCATCAATGGCCTGTGGCATAATCAGTACTTGCTTCATAACTCAAATCCAGTAAACAGAGACACCGACCCGCAGGTAAACCCTGTTGATCTAAACGAACACAACAAGTCCATGCTTGGTGATCTTCAATTTACACCTGAATATTGCAGTAGTGTGGACTACAACGACATATAATTTATAAAAACATAACACCACTCCAAGCATCGTGGTGTTCAAAGTTACGCCTCAAAATTGCACCCGCGTGGAAATAAGCAACTTTTAATTAAA
Source organism: Ceratosolen corneri (assembly GCA_030522565.1). NCBI lineage: Eukaryota > Metazoa > Arthropoda > Insecta > Hymenoptera > Agaonidae > Ceratosolen > Ceratosolen corneri. Next base: position 3,160 of record JAPYYT010005115.1, on the reverse strand, counting down.
CTAACGGAACTCAACACATTTTGTAAATTCACTTCAAACTATCGCGGTATTCAATTCATGCCTGAATGTTAAGATAGTTCAAGATTTATAATTAAAAATTAAAAGAGCATTATATTTATACTACAACATCTAGAGACAGCATTAATTTTCAATACATTAAAATAAAAACCGTTTTACAGCATACACACGCCGTCTTCGCCTTTGTGTTATTCTATCCTGCTATCTCTCCACCTTCACTGTTTGTCTCTCCCTCATACCACCTTTTTCTCGGGAGTAAAATTAAAATTAACCTTTTATAATAATCGCTTTTCATTATAATTTTAAAAATAAACAGGCATCGAAATAATATATTTTATTTTAATTAAAAATCAATGAAAAGTAAACATGTGAAAGTAATATTTCATTTGTATTTTTAGTAACGATTTCATACTTATTTATAATAGTTTTATACATTTTAATAAAATATTTTTTTATAAGTATTGGAACAGAATTGGTAAGGCTGGTTGGTTGCGTAGGATCACTTCGTCCAGTTCTTGAATCAGTCTTTCATCGCATGCTACTCTATCCGCCTCCAAAACAACGTTTAGAATCTCTTAAGGCTCTAAAAGAGCTTTGTAATAGCTCAAGTCGAATCGTCGATTTTGCTGGGCCACTTCTTATTGCAGAGGACAAATCCAATCAATTACAGAATGATATGGCATTGATGAGACTGTAAGCAATATTCTTTTATATTTTAAATTTATAGATTGTGTAATATAAACTATAATTTGGAAAATTAGTATTAAATATTTTTATATTTATGTTATTTGAAACATTTTTAAACAATCAAATAACAAAATTAAAATTATTCATAATATTAATTGTTAGTATTTATACATTCCGTTCAATGATAATTTTAGGAAACATTTATGTAAATAAAATATCCGTATTTGGAATCTGTAAAAATTAAAGTTATAATATTTGTAATAAATTATATTTTTTAATTTACCTTATAATGATTGCATATTCAAAATATCATACTTAAAATGTTTATTTATTATAAAGTATTTATTTTTTACAACACTTTTGAAATACAATATTACGAGTGAAAATTAATTATGAGTCAAAATTTCTATTATATTTATGATTATAATAAAGTGAAAATAATTTATAACAAAATTATTAAGAACTGAAAAATATATAAAAATTTTTATCTTTGAATTAAAATTATTGTTGTTTGCAGTGCAATGGATTCCATAGAGGAATCAACGAATGCTGGTCTCTCGCTTTTACAGGCGAGCGTTTCATGTGTTGTAGCTATGCTCTCGTCGCTCCAAGAGCTCTGCGATGGAAAAACTATCAATTGCAATTATACATATATAATCAATAGTCTCTATGAAGATCTTGAATCTTGTGATTATCGAGGTCCTCTTACTTATCAAAGTATGGAGCGTCTCCCTAAGACTTACAGGTATTTAAATATGTTATTTGCTTTTGCAATCGCTTTCAAAAGCAACTATAACAAAATCTAAAACAACACTAATAAAACAAAAAATATATAACAAAACAATCCTTTATTTCAATATCCAATATATTATTTATTGTTTTTTTTATAATGATTATAAGTAATAGTATGAATGATGATTGATATTTAAATATTTCATTTTTAAAATATCATTTTTGGAAGAAGTAATATAATTAGAAAAATTAGATAATTAGTATAATTGCATCATATTTCTATATTTATGCATTCAAAACAATTCAAAGAAAATAAAATTATACAACTTTCATTTTTGTAAGAAATTTTATATTAGAAAATAATGTTTTAAAATTATGGATGCAACATTGAATGATATAAATAATTAATTGAATAATGGGTGTTCAATTTTATTTGTAGAATCGTTAATTGAACTGTTACTTATTACTGAAATTAATAATAACTATACAAATTTTAATAAATGTCATCCATGAACATGTGTAAAAGTTATTATAATGATAAAATAATCTTTATTTTTTCTTTTAGAATATAATTAAGTAAACATAAATACAATTCTTTAATAATAAGTTTTAAAAAAATATTAACAAGATAGTTTTTCAACGTTTTTAATTGTATTTATTAAAAATAAGATAAAAAGTAATAATATATTAATATACAGGCAGCAATTAGAGTTAATGAAGAAAAACGTTTCCAATTCCGACTTATTAGGACGTAGACTCTCCGAAAGTGATGAATCGATAAACACTAACAGTCCACCAAGTAAATTTTTTGAAGACGTTATCGAGAAAATCAGTAATTGTCATGAAGACAGAGAACATGATTTGGTCAATGAATATCAAAAAATTAAGCTTGAGAAGTTACATAAGCACCTGCATGTGGGTCGACAATTTATTGAGGAGTATAATATCGATATAGAACGACAAAATGCCCGTAAATTCGTTAAAATACTAAGAGAAGATGTGATACCATCAGTCTTTAGCTTAAGAAGCAGCATCGAAGTTGACAAAGCTTTTCAAAATTTTGCTTCGAATTACTGCCAAGGTGAGTTTTTATCTTTATAGTACAAATGTCTTAATATATTTTAAATCTACATATATATTTATGATAAATTATATAATTCAATTAAAAAAGAAGTATAATTAAATTAATGTACAATTATAATCACGATTAAAAAATTTTAAAGAACAATGCTCTTTTAAATATGGAACATGATATATACGTAGGGCCGTACCAACACTGTACCGTTTAAGTAATTCAGACAGTGCTCATAATTGTATTTAAGTGGCAACTATTTAATTAACTAGATAATATATTTATTATTAAAAATTAATTTTATTTAATTAATAATAAATTAATAAATAACAAATTATTTTATATAATTATATTCTTTCGTTGTAATATTTGTTAAAATAAAATTCTGTTCCTATGATAACAATTCATATTTACAATTCACATATATATTGCAATTCACATTGCAATATTGAAATAAAGTTTAATGTAAATACAAGAAATGAATGTTATTTTTTAATCTTATTGTTCGCGAATCCGGCTCGAAGGATCAATTTGTTCGCGATCCGGCTCGGATAAGAATTGAGGGGAGCGGATCCGCGTGTGTGTGTGTTTTCTCCTCACAAGTGTGTGAAGGAGAAACAGATAGTGGAATAGTCGAGATAGCAGGGTAAA
>JAPYYT010005112.1:0-10584 GCA_030522565.1 Ceratosolen corneri | reverse complement strand
AACAGGGTTACCTGCTGGTCTGCGTGTGAGCTCACTGGATTATTCCGCTCGTGCTTGTTCGCGCCTTTCCATGTGTGGCGCGATTGAGTATTGGCGACCATCCCTTCTTTGGTCGCTTTGAGGTTGTAGCACAGTCCAAAGCTCATTGCTTCCTTCACAGTGCATTCCTTGAAATTCCTTGAACCTTGATGCCTTACTTATGCACTGATCGCGGAGAAGATTTTCACTATTCACAACTTTGTATCGAGAGATTACAGGTCAAAGAATCGATACTATGATTCTAAAGACCAAAGTGGATCTGAGGAGACGCGCCAAAGTCGCAATAATTCTTCACCCAGCTCCTTGCGGGGGAGGACTTTTCTTGCACATCTGTGAGAGTGGAAAATTTCGGTGATTGGTTAAGAGCTAATTATTCAGTTGTCATTGGTGCCCTTTGACCGGTAGTTTCGACGCCCTCTTAAGCGGTGGAGGCATCGAAGCGGCAGTCGGCCGCACGTCTTAGAGCAGACTCGACGCGACGTTTCAGCCTGTGACGTCGCCTGATATTTACACTACTTAAAATATGCATCTATGTTGTGATAAATAACTCGTACGATATTTAGCAACTGTGTGTTAATTCCTGAAAGGTTTTGACCGTTACTTTATGGCACGTGCCTTGCAGAGCACCTGAAGGTCATACCGACCTTCGAAGACCCTTGAGTACAATGCAAGGAGAACTCGACCGTTTCAAATCACTGTCAACTCAAAAATATATATTGCTCTTTTGGGACTTCTGGCAATTATAAATATAAAAAACATTCAAGGCAAAAGCAAAGAAACAATATTATTTAGGGATTCTCCTTTTTCTATTAGGTTCTCGAACAAATAGCTTTATTTAATTATGTTTGGGTAATTAAGCATTTATTATATTATCATTGTTCCATTATAATCAAATTATAATAAAATAAAAGGTTAATATATTAATTTGTTCGCGAATTAACCCGAGAAAAAGTTCTCTCGGGTGGTGTAAGGGAGAGGCAAAAAATGGAGGTGGATAGATAGCAGGGTGGAAAATAAAACGAAAGCGAAGACGGTGTAGGTAATGCTGTAAAACGATGTTTTATTTTAACCTATTGAAATATAATGCTATTTAAATTTTGAATATTAATCTTGAACTATTTTACCATTCAGACATGAATTGAATACCACGTGAATATAGTTTAAAATGAATTTACAAAATGTGTTGAATTCCGTGAGTTTAATTAATAGTTGTTTATTTCCGCAGGGGCGCAATATTCAGGCGTAAATTGAATATCACCAAGCATGGAGTTGTGTTAGTTTAGATCAACAGGTTTTACATGCGTGTCGTTGTTTCTGCTTACTGGATTTGAGTTTTCAAATAGATACTGATTATGCTGCGGGCAATTAATGAATTGCACATCAGTACTGGCTTCCTTGATTACATTGCCTGTGCTTACTCGTAGATAATTGCGTGTAGGGCGATTGAATGTTGAGTGAGTAGCACAATCCAAAGCCCTTGCTTCCCTCTCAATGTGCGACTTTTGAACCTTGTTATTTTATTACATACACTGGTTGCTAAGAAGGTAATCACTATACATATCTTTGTATTGAAAGATTTCGGAACAATAGATAACTAACAAGATTCTGGATACTAATGCGCTTTCGATGCAGTGCGCCGAAGACGCGATATTTAAAGTCTTCTCGCGAGGCGGGATTTTTCTTGCTCATCTATGAGTGGAAATTTTTGGTGATTGGTTAAGAGCTAATTATTAAGTTATCATTGGTGTCCTTTGATCGGTAATGTCGACGTCCTTTTAGACGATGGTGGCGTCAAAGCGGCGGCAGGTCGTTCGTCGGATCGCCGGGTCGGCGCGTGAAATCCTGTACTGATGCTTCGGCCCGTGGCGTCGCTTGATGTTTACACAAAATATGCATCTATTTGGTATGAAAACAAATCGTACGTTCTTGGAAGGTTTTATCCGTTATTTTACAACACGCACTTTGCAAAGCACGTGATGGATATATTGACTGGAAAACTCGACTGTTTTAAATCACTGTCAACGCAAAAATATACATGAAACATTATCAGAAAATTCGTTGGCTCTTCGGGGACATCTGGCAATCATAAACATAAAAAATATTCAAAACAAATGTTAAAAGAAACAATATTATTTTGTGACTTTCGAGTCTCTATTGGGTTCCCGAACACAATTTATCAGACAATATAAACCTACTTTTAAAAATAGAACTAATACATGTGTATTAACTATCATCTATTCTAATAATTATATGGCATTAATAATCACTATTAAGAATACATAATATAAAAACTATTTATTTTTTAATTTTACTGATAGAATCCTGTTTTTTAGTTTTACTTATAATTAATATAATAATCACTATTAAGAATACATAATATAAAAACTATTTATTTTTTAATTTTACTGATAGAATCCTGTTTTTTAGTTTTACTTATAATTTTATTAAATATATATTTTAGATTTATTATTCAGATAATTTTACAATACTAAGGTATACACTTTATCAAATGACTAGGTTATTTTAGATTTATAATATTAATTTTAATTTTTATAATTTAAGATTATTATTCAAATCATAAAATTATTATGATTATGAATTTATAATAATAAAAATATATAAAAAACAGTAAATTGACTAATTAAGTATAATATGTACTAATACTATTATATCTTTTTATTTTAATAAATAAACCATATTATAAAACAGTTACTATAATTAGAAAATATTACAAAATATTAATATGTTATAATAATTTGTTTCATTTAGTGGTCAAAATACATTAAGCTTAAACAATATTTTAAAAATGTATATTCACCAATTTTTCAAAGTATAAAAATACATTTGATGTACATTATACGAAAGACAACTGTCACGATAAGTTTTCTGGTAATGATTTGTTAAGTTTAACTTGACTATTTAGAAATAAGTAATTCAATTTGTCATTTGTACTCATAGCCTTTTTTTATAATTATATTAGTCATAAAATTTTCCAATTTTATAACAAACCAGTGATTGTAAGAGGAAAAATTATATTAGCACCTAATAACTAAGTTTCATTGTAATTTTTTAAACTTATTTTCCAAATCTGAAAGTTTTATTAGAATAAATTTTTAAAATTTTTTATTGACTATTTAATTCTTTTCTTTTATTCTGTCTGTATATACATATATTATAATAGCATATCTTATATTATACATGATTCATAGTTTTCAGATAGTATAAAGTATTATATAAAACCATGTATTTGAATAATATTATTCAGTATAAATATAATCATATATGCTAAAATTTTTCCCTATATGATACATTATGTTTGAATATATATAATTATACGTATAATTAGTTTGATTAAAAAACAAGATTAAATTTACCTCAATATATTTTGATATGACTCTAAGTAATTCAATATTAATGGGTTGTGCTCCTTGAGATGAAATATCCATATAATGCAGCATACAATGAATAATGCTCAGTACTGGTAAATCGATATTAGCTGGGCCTTTTTCTAAAACCTCAACAAGGAATGCAAGCATATTTAAGCTAAGGTGAGAATAAGTATCATACAGATACTTAACAACACATTTTGTCCATTGAAAACTTTCTTTACTAAAGGTGCGACGACTATATAAAGTCATAACTGTCCCCAAGTTCTCCAATTTCTTTCCTTTTTCTCCACTTATCTAAAAGATGCATTATATATATATTCATAAATTAAAAAAACTTTTCAAATGCATTTTTAAATAAAAACTTTCAAAAAATGTAACTTGTTTATTAAAATGCTACTCTTATTTTCATTTATCTATTATAATATAGATTTATTATTTTTTAATGCTGTATATATTATAGTTTAGATTTTGAAAACCGTAAAATAAATTAAAATTATTTCAAAGCTTTATTTTCCGTAACGAAATTTCAAATAGATATATCTAATAATTTAGTAAGCTACTTTTCAAATGTTTCATAATAATAATTCTTTTAAACTATAGTTTCACGTAAAAATAATTTTTAAAAAATTTAAGTTATTAATTAATTTTTTAATTGATTTATTATTGATATAATTATAATTATAATTGATTTAATTGATAATTAAATTTGTTTATGGATAAAATATAAGTTTTTATTAATATTAACAAGAAAATTTTGTTTATAAAAAATAAATGAATAATTCATTTTTTAGAAATAAATAAATTTTCACAAAATATTATATTAAAATTACTATTATTCTTTTTAGATTAGATAATGTTTTTTATTAAATATCTAGAATTTGAATATTTTAATAATAGCCATATCAAAAAATTTTAAGAATTGAATTACTAATATTAAAAAAAAATTGCTTTAGTTCATCGTTAAAACTTTCATAAAACATTTTCTATATTAATAACATAATAAAATTGCATTAACAAAAATATATTTATAAAAGTATAAATTAATAAAAATATTAGAGAATAAAATTCAAAATTTTCACAAAGACTATATTATAGATTACACAGTGAATCTTTGTATGTTGAATATATAAATTCATTATTTAGATTAAAGAAAATCAAATAAATAAAGAGTAGTATTTCAATAATAATATTTGAAAAATATATTTAATATAAAATTATTATAATATTAAGATAGCTTTTATAATTAAAATTAATTTTGAGATTATGAATTATTAAAAGAAATATACATAAGGGAGTATAAATTATAAATTTAGATTTTTTAAATTACCTGAGCAATGTTCTCGGCACTTCTGATGCATAACTCATTTGCATCTTCATAATTCAGTAGCATATAAGGTAGTAATGAAACAACATTCATCGGAAAGGCTAAACTTTGGGTAGGATCAACTACTGGTAAATCCAGTAATAAAGTAAACTGTGACAATAACGTTACCACTGCTTCGTATGTATTTGGACTTGTACATCCCTAAAATTACAAGAATGGAGTAATTAATTATTATTATATAAATGATGAAACAACTTTAACATAAAATAAAAAACAATAAAAGATTTTTAAAAAATTTTTTTATTTAAACAATAAAAATAATTTTTTATAATTAAATTAAATTCTTTTATTTAATATATTTACTTAATTCCGCTATAAATTGTTTACAGCTTAATTTTTTAAAATAAATATTCAGTTTTTGATCAAATCCTTGTTTACTAAGCATTGATTAATATTAAAATAATTTAAATTTACATGTAATAAAATAAATGTCAACTGTATAATGAGATACAACCTAATAACTATTAAAACAATTAAATTAATTTTGTAATTAAATTAACCTTAAGCAATAGTGCATGGACACCGGGAAATGATGTCCATCGTAATTGCTGTTGAAGTTTTTCAACTTTGTCACGAGCATCTGGGCGATCTAGAGGAAGTCGATGTAGTACCCGGTCGAGAAGTCGTAGAGCCAACAGAAATTCGTGTTCATAATCTGACTCAAGAAGAGATACAGATAGCCAGAACAGTTGGGCTAGTATCGTCATTTTATCATCCTGGGTTGCGGAATCACCGAGAAGTTTTAGAGACTGAGCCGATCGAGAGCGAGAGAGGTTTGAGCTTGTATATTTAATACCTCCTACGCGATTTTCTATCTCTGTAAACGAATCTCTTATTTTACTTATTATTTGTATAATTATCATAAATCAGGGACATTTCTATACAAATCAATAATTTTTATGATTAAATAATTTTTCTTAAATGACAATAATTATTAGTGAATAAATAGTAGTTATACATGAATAATTTTTGCATTTAATTTATAAATAACTAATAGTTCTTACAGATACACATTTTTTAATTTAACATTTATTATTTTATTATAGATTCATAATCAATTGTTATACAAGATTTGCTAATACAACTCATTTTACTGATATTCCTATATCAATGCCTTCTCTGATATAACTTAATAAATCAATATTTATTGTACAATATTATTTTTAAAATAAATACTGCTGCTGAGTTGATGCTAAATATGTCCAGACTAACATCCGATGCTGGTATACCAATAACGCAAACTATATTGATTAAGAAAATTAAGTAAATTTTATTGAACCTAGTACTATGACATAATTTATTTAATACATTTATCATTAAAATAATGGAAAGATATCATAATTGTTTAATTTAATTTAATAAATTTAAATTTAAGGAGGAAAATGTTGTAGTGAAACCATCTATATTATTATTAGTTATTTCATTTACATATATTTTACACTCATATAAATATTATACAAATTGATTTTAAATAAAATATAATAATCTAGTTTAATAATGATAAATCAAAATTATTTGTTGTACCTTTCGTTTCATTAACTGTTGTATTAGCGGCCGTTGATTTTCGCATAGAATAACTGACCGAATAGCTAGTGCTGCGTATGTGGCCTTGCTGATTCAAAAAAGAGAAATTTTGTGGACCAGAAGGATAATATCCTGTAGTACCTGTCGAACTTCGTTTTGTTAAGCTAGTCACTGCATCTTTATTATTCAAATTCGGTGTTGATTTGAAGATCTCTTTCATAAAATCCAACGGACGAAAATCTGATTCAAGGGAATCAACTGCAGCCTCGAGCGTTAAAAGAAGCTCAGTAACATAGCCCTAATTTAAATAATAGTATTTATATACTAAATTAGTTTATATCATACAACTTACAATAAACGATTTTTATACTGAATGTAAACATATATAGTATACTTCGTAAATTTTATGCTATTAATATTTTTCTCCGTATATTTAATATTTCAAGATATAAATATAAATAAGAAATTACAGTTATTATAAATTATTATGATATAATTTCATTTTAATTTATTTTGCAGATATATAAATAATAAAATAATTATTGAAATATGATTTTCAATTCAAATTAATCTTTGTAATAACTCTAAAATTTATTATTTAAAATTAATTATTTATAATGTAATTTTTTAAAGTTTATTACTTGCAATAAATGGTTATACCTGCATATCTTCTCCTTGTTCAGCAACGGTTTCTACAAGTCTGGACAAAATATCAGAAAGCATACGAGAGGTTATTGGAACCCTAAGAGCTCGAAATACTTGGAGTGATCTGCCAGCATAGTGCCGGGATGAGCAAGATAGGCCCAATTGCAAAGCAGTTTGGGCCCAACGCTGGCTCACCAGAGCATGTGGTAATGAGTCTCGAAATATCTTAAGTACGTGTCGAAGTAAGATAGTCAATTGCTCAGCACTTCGTACCCACCAAACTTTCGCCGTCATATCTTCGTAGTTCCACAATGGTTGATTAACTCTGAAGCATGATTTATAGATATCAATTTATAATGTTCAATTTCAAAATTTGGAATGATCATTAAATAATATGTTTGATAAAATACAAAAATTTAGAAATATAAATATAAAATATAGAAATGATAAAATATTATCTTTGTGTTTGGAAAAGTATAATAAACTATATTAAATTTGAAAAATATTAAAAATAAGAAAATACGTCTTCAATATTTTAGTTGATATTCGATCTTTTATATAAATCAATAATTATAAACTTGATTATATTACATCAATATTATAATACGCATTTAAAATAATCTACTCTAATAATAAAAAAATTTTAATTATGTTTTGATAATCATAATTAATTAAAAAATAAAATAAACTTATAATTATATAAATCGTACAAGTACAAATATTTTTGCGTCAAAAATAAATCTCTTTTTATATCTTTTACTAAAAGATGGATCATAAGATTGCAAGATATATTTAAAAATTGGAAATTTATTTATAAAGATAAAATTTATAAATTTGAACTACCACAATTGCAATTTATAATGAAATATTTTTAATGTCTTTTCAAATGTCTATGTACAATATTATGTTACAATATCGATTACCTCGATGCAAGAAAATGTATTAATGACTTTATCACATCTTGAATCAGCATATTTGGGGCAGGTTGAGGTCCACTCCAATTCCCTCCATCTTCACGAGTAACAATAACAGGTGGTGCGCCCGTGGTCATTCTGGTACCGGCAGGCCAGTTTCCATGTTGACAAGACGAATCTAAATATATACTTATATTATTAATATTTATATTTATATTATTAATATATTATATTATTAATATAATATTTATCGTTGGAGTCAATTCATTCCTTCTAAAAAAAATTAAATTGAAATTTAAAACAAAATTTAAAGAGATTTAAATTGTATACGAATTTAATAATCTCAATAAAGGTAATATAAAAAATTAAATGGACAAATTTACAAAATATTCCAAATATAGAAAATTACAAAATGTGTGAAAGTGCAGATGCACTGATTTTTCATAAGTTTGTATAACTCATATGTATAACTTTAAAAACAAAATTTAAGAATACTACGTACGAATTATAAATTACAATTTCAAATCTAAGTATTACAGAATTAAAATAAATTAAAGGTTTAATTACAAGTTAAAAAAATAATCGTTTTAATAAAATTAATAAATAATTAATATTACTATTTATTATATAAAATTAAAAAAAAAATCATTAATGTTCTATTCTTTTATTGAAAATGAAATTCTTTATAAAATACTCTAATTACCAAATGTAACCGTTCTTTACAGATTTAAAAAACTATTGATTTTTAAAGTTAAATATCATTGTTGGAGATTCCGTTGGCCTCTCTACCGTCGGTACTAACTTTTTATTTGTAAATTCTTTTCAAAAACATTCAATTCGTTTATGACTGCCAGATATGCCTCAAAAGCCTACGAATATAATCAAAGTACATTGAGTATTATTTCTGTCTCTTTTAGAACCATTTAAGATAGTGTCTACTCGGACTAGGCCTCGAAAGATTTCGGCAACGGTCAATATGACCATCACGTGTCTTGCAATATGAGCCTAGTAAAAACAACGGACAAGACCTTCTAGGCATAAACAGGTTAGTTGCTATACTTCGTGATATTTTCTTAACGAATCAACACAAATTGGAATTCATGAAAAACCCAGCTAGGCTTTATGACGACGTAGTAATCGCGCGATCTGCGGCCCGATATCCCTAAGTGATGCCACCACTGTCTCACTAAAAGGGCATTAACATTACTTGGCAAGAGCTCCAATGAAAACAGAAAATTAGTTTTCAAACCATAAACAAAGCTTCCCACTCACAAAGAAACTGAAGATGACCACCCCTACTCAAGAAGCAGGGTGAAACATCAAAACTAAAGACCAACACGCTGCGTACCACAATTTTCTCTCAGTGATTGAAGGGATGATCTTGAAGCTGAATAAGTGGTTTTAATAAAAGGTTCTGAAACACAGCGACTCGGTACAATTTAAAAGAAAGCTTCGTCCCGATGCTGATCATTAACCGGTACAATTAATTTACTTTCTGGCTAGCCCTTTCTCCTTCTACGCTGCAACAGTAGCCCTGCTGAGACAAATGAAGTGCGTATCCCATCGCTCCAGGTCAAACTATACAGCAACAGGCCCATGGGGAGAAAGGTGGGAAGTAACAGGCAATTGGCGCTGCCATATATAGGAATTTATTATATTTATCACTAGTGAAACTGAGTCGACATTCAATTCAAGCATTAAACGCCGCATAACAACAGGCTCACATTACACGATTGTTAGAGCGCCGATGCACCAAACCAAGTGATAAACAAATATAATATGGAACATACTGACCTGAATATTATCTAGAATCAATCAATCAATACAATTTTATACATTTAACTAACCGTTCTTCCAAACCTCGCGGTATTCAATTTACACCTGAATATTGCAGTCGCGTGGGAGGAAATCACCTAAAAACACTAACGAAAGAATATAGTTTTACTTGTTATAATTATAATTAATCAAACTCTCGCGGTATTCAATTTAGACCTGAATATTTGCGTTAGTGCGGAATTTACACAAATCAAATAGACAATATCATATTTAAATATATATTAAATAGACATTATTATTTCCGTATATTTTTTAATAAAGACAGTTTACAGTATTACAATCGCCGTCTTTGTCTAAGTTTATTCAATCATGCTTGTTCGGATTTTTACCCGCGTGTAAATTCTCTCTCCAATATGTGGATGAAGAGAGACGGATAATGGAAAAAGGATGATAGAAATGAGATTCAAATATACAAGTCGGGGGAGTAATGTGCTTAAAACGTAGTTTATTGAATGAGTATAAAGCAATATATTTAAGTGTGTACAAATTATAGCGAGTTTAGATATAAGCAAATTATAATAGTAACGTCGATAAAGTTATTGAATAGATTTACAATATGATTGAAAAATGATGGTTAAAAGAACTGTTGATTTTAACTCAATTCGTGGAAAAATAAGGTGAGGAGTTACCATTGATTATTAAACAGCTAGTATACTGTTTGGGGCAATTATCAACTATGGGGGGATGGGGCGAAGACGTAACTGCAGTCACGACAGTATGACTCCAAAGGTGAATGCAGTGAATTACACACACATGCCCTTGAGGAGAAATAAAGGGGAGTGTAGAGATAGGTGGGATAATTATTGAATTAGTAAAGCCTGTTACGGTATTATCGGATGCACGTGGGGGAGGT
>JAPYYT010005108.1:0-18619 GCA_030522565.1 Ceratosolen corneri | reverse complement strand
CGTGTGCGCCCGCCCCCGTCCCCCCCTTCCCGCCCCCCCCCCCCATCCCCCATCCCACTAGCTCCAAGCCCGACCCTCCACCAGCACGCCCACCGCGCTGATGTCGGGGACGCGGGGGTGGAGATCGTCGACCCCCCGCGCATGGGAAGGATGAGGTGCCGCGGGACGAGACCATCGATGGTTCGCCCCTTCGCACGCTCGTTCGGAGAATCGATAAGACATTTCGCTTCTCCGGGTTTGCGGGCCGAGTCTTTCTTCCACACTAAAGGCATACAACGGGCTTTTAACGAGTCGATACTTTGACGAAGCTTTATAAGGAGACGGCCGCCTCTTTGATAAAAGAAAAAACGGATCGCCTGGGGTGCAAGCGATAGTAGGGGGAGATTGATAAGTCTGTTCACGGAGAAAGTGGAATTTGCTGTAGGAATACATTAGCCGATGATTTTTTAGTGTATGGGCGAGCGAACGCGAGTACTAGTGGAGTCTTTAAATGGCGGTGAGGTACTTTCGTGACAGTGGTCGCTGTCAAAAGCTATAGATCGGTGAAAGTAACGGTCGGAAATTAACTGAAATTCAATTGAAGAAGTCGCGATGCGTTTAAGGCCAAGACGAGCGCGGGTTTATTCTAAATTTCTAAACGTAGCTGTTCGAGAATGGACATTTTATTTTCACGACGGTCGATGTCGTTGTGAAGTGATCGCTCTTGCAATTCCCATTATATTCCAGTGGCTGTTCCGACTGTTCATACACCTGGCGTCGCCGTTCACTTATAATCTTGGATAAATTTGATAACTATGACTTCGGATTTGTATCAAAACTAATGAAATGAAATGTGATTTGCGATGTGAGACAATAACGAGCGGCTTGTAAAAACATTGAAAATAATAATAATAGAGGAGCATGACCGGCAGTACTACTGATATGCTGATGCAGTTTGTTGAATTACTAAGTGCAAGTGCAATTTGCTTATGTACTCGAGAACTTTGCTTTATTGTAAATTGTATCCGATAATGTTGCGCTCGGATAAAGCATTAAGTGCTGCAAAGTCAGTCATGAAACGACAGATTCCAATCCCCATTTACATTCTCGTGTCTAATGTGCATGAGTAGCGATGGCTTCCCTTCGTGACGGCATTCCTGATAAATGTTGGTTAAGAGCTTTACCGACAATCATCAATTATTGCAATACTTTTATTTTTACACTGACATGGAGAACGCGAGCTCGGCGATGAAAAATACTAGAATGATCGTACTTTTAGGATACAATTATTCTTTGCTCTTTGCGAATATCGTGATTTTTCTTGTTGATGCGTAGTTGAATTTCATAGTTGTCGGGAGGAAAAATTGAAATATTCTAATCGACAAAATCAATTCCAAACTTCCTTAATAATTCGAGACAATACCTCGTCGATCTTTTTTTACAAGCTAATTACCAATTTTATCTAACATTCGGAAAAATATCCAGAGATTGTAACCAGATATCGTTACGTAAAGTTTTCAAAGCAAGCTTCCAAGTAATCCATTTTGTCCTCCTGAGCGTGATGGAAATAATGAAATAAGCTCGTTACATCCTGTTCGGGCCACGAATTGATTGATGCTCGTTCCATGCGAAGTATATATGTCCATATATGTATATGTATATCCATATATATATATATATATATATATATATATATATATATCGATTGAATGCGCACGCAAATTAAGGACCACTGTTTGCCATCTCACCGGGTACAATTGGCTCACATTGACTAATCAAATTGTGCGTATTGTTTACTTGCACCGTGATTGTCATCATGTTCGTGATCGTTTGATTATTGCAAGTTATTGGGAAACGAAGGTTCCGTTGATAGCTCATAAAAAGCCTTAAACAATAGTACGTGCAAATATATTAAGAAAAGTGCATAAATTAATAAAAATAAATGGCATAAAACGGCTTTAAAATGATTATTAAAAGTTTTGGTTTCAATTAAACTTTACAATTGATTAAACAAAGCCGAAACGTACCGTTGAACAATCGAGTGCTAGGATAAAGCGCGATAACTAATGTGTTCATATTAGACGTATAAAATTTCATAATCACCACTGCGTTTATCATTTTTAGCTGAACGTGAAATTTTTTTAATGAATTTTTTAATTGTTATTGCGGTTACTCGGATGTGCAAGTTAGCTGTCTGGTCAGGTGGTACGAATGATGATTTAATCTTCTAGGCAATTTCAATGTTATTAAAATAATAATCATCATTGGAGGCTTGCTTATAATAACTGAAAATTAGAGAAATAGCATTAACTTGACGGGAAAGTTCGTAGTAATGTAGCTTGTTATGTTAAAAATTTTACGAATTATTTTCTTTTTAATTTTCAAACATATTTTAATAATCTTTCGTTGATACAAATAATATAATTTTCTTGGCGCATCATATCCTATATTAAATACTTCTGATAGATGAAAATACATTATAACTAAGAATTAATTTACATACTTGTTAATAAAGATTAATTGTCAATATCGTGTTTCATACATCAACTTCAATTAAGAAAATAACGCGAGCTAGAAGAAAGTAATGTGCTCGTTAGCTTATTTAAATTAAATACTATGACAACAATGACGACGTAAAGGTACAGTATGGGCCCCGTAAATTGGTAATTAATATTTCGTATAATGGAAATAACAGTAAACGCGCAAATCCTACATTCGTCAAAAATAAATTAATATTCTGTGATACACAATAGTGTTTATGAAGGCCTTCGACATCGTGGACGTATAAGCAAAACTATTGCGTGTGTGTTGCAGCATATGGGGCTTAAGATTACCAAGAAGAAAGTGTTGAAATTAAAGAATTTCGGTATTATGCATTAGTTCTGGACTAACTAAAAGTACAACAATCTCTCGTATTATTCTTATTTATTTTTAAATAATCGTCCACTACATTAATATTCACTCTGATAATTATAATCGTCCCTTGTCAACGCACGACTGGGCAACGATTGAAGTCTCTTTCTCATATTTATTTTCCTTTTTATTATTCTTCTTTCCAACACGTCCATACACGTCGTCTTCAATATTATAGTCGTCGTATCATCATAATGGCTCACTTTTAATCTTAATTTTTTTTCTTCATTTATCATAGTGCACATCGCAGTTGAGTCATTTTTTTCACTTTTCATTCGAATCAGTACAACTGAGACTCTTTCTTTCTTATTTTGCATACGCTCACCATCATTAAAGTGGAATTATTTAATTAACAATTTATTAGTATACAACGTCTCACGATCGGTGCTGCGGATAAGTTTCTGGCGTCGTAAGTCGGTGTTTTTCTCTTTTTTTTTTCCTTTTTTCTTTTTCTTACTATCCCTTCATCACTTCTCCGTGAATCCAGAGAACATGGAATTAATAATGGACCGACTATATACGCCGGAAAGTGAAAAATCAAAAATTTTAAAACGTTAATTTTTCACTTTTTATTCCTTTATTTCTTTCGCCTTTAACCTCTCGCTCTGTTTTGTTTATATTTTAAGGCCATAAGTGAAATATCTAAATTTATAATATTCAGCGCTAGGTATGTGTATGTATATAAATTACTTTTTTATTTATTTTTTTATATATTTTTTATTTTTATTATTTAGGATCTTATTATTTAAGGTACAATATCACGCAAAGTCTTTTAAATTAACATTTCCTTGCGATAATATTCTCCTCGAGGGATAAGAAAAATCTCTCTAAATGTTTTAGACTGGAATTCCACTCTAACGGAAATTAAGCTTCACTCTTTACTGGAACACATTCTCTAACATTAATTGCCGTAAATTATTACGTTAAATTAGATCGACTATATTAAGCTAAAGTATGCCTTAAAAGGCCATTTTTTCAAATTTTATCAGCTACTTGTTATTATAACTCTTGACTAAAGCGAAAATCAACATAATTGAATGTTGGTGGAAATTTGTATTTTTTTTTAATTTTGAGCTCGCATATATAATCAAATATACGTGAATTTAATGTTATTACATATAAGTGGAACTAAAAACTTTCTATCATACCAGTTTACAGTGAAAAACTCACTCTAAAATTTTTAGAGAGAACCGACTAGCGATTAACACGAATGCTCGAATATAATGAGTAAGTAAATCGTAAGGGTAATACCATTCCAAATATCACCGATTCAGCGTTAACATTAGCAATATAACGTTAATAAATGAAAAACAAATTGGAAAAAATATTTCATAATCATTACGATGACTTACTCGAACAGCCCTTAATGAAACAAAGTGTCATTAAAAATAAATTATTCAAGTAATTGAAATCGCCCTTTAATTCAGCTCGGCCTAATTATAATAAATTAAGTAACTTAATACGTAATTAATATTTGAATATCGATACCCCCCGCGATCAAGAAACGCAGTCTTCCAAAAGCAGTAATTAATTATCTCAGTCCGTGTCCTTCGATCGTTATCGACTCAGTCGGCATTTAAAATTCGTTTTCTTGGCGGCTCATGGCAGTGCTTCTATTGTTTTGATAGAACATTGTTTATATCATGTGAACACTTAGTGACGACTTGATTTTTCGTTTTTCCAAATTTCCGCTATTTCGTTTTTATTCGCGCGTCGATTGTAAAGTCGAGCATAAAAACAGTACCGAATCTGCTATTATCAGTCAAAGCCATCGTAATAATTTTCAGCGTCTATGAATGACCGTCTCTACGTGTGTAAGAAATACACATGAATATTGAAATGACGTCTTATGTATTGAATTCTACTGAATTAATTCATATCTTTAAATAAATATCGGCAGGGCAAACGAACAATCGCAACTAAAGTGCGAAACGGTAGGATTTTTGTTTTGTTCATACATTCTTTTATTTCGAACGTCGGGGCAGCAGTGTAAGTCATTTCACAACAAGGGAGATTAGAAGCGGGTTGAGGCTGCATTCTTTTAATTGAATAATCTCGATGTGTAGTTATGTTATATCTTTTTCTCATTTCTCATAGCTATGAAAGGAAAAAAATTCAGACGGATCAACGAATGACAATAAGAGAAAAAAAAGAGCGACTCGCCATCTCTCTCTCTCTCTCTCTCTTTCTTTTTTTTAATGCTCAAGTGTCGTAACGCTGATTAATAAGACTGGAATTAAATAAGGAACGAAACGAATGAAAGCTGACAATCGCAAAGAAAGGAAAAGGAAGCTGTGCCATCCCTTCTTTCCTTGTTCTGTACACATTCAACAATAAATTTTTTTTGTTTATTCATTTGCATATTATTTCAAAGTATTCTTACATATTTGCAGGTGGGAAAAGAAGATTGAGTAATAATAATAATTATTATAAGATTAATATCATAATGATAATAATTATAAGTAGTAATAGTAAAAAAAGAAAAAAAATTAAAGAAAAATTATGAGACCTGGAATGTTTTGCACGCACACACGCACGAGAACGAAATAATTAATAAAATGATAATAGGAAAAATTAGGAAGACAGTGGCTTAGAACAACGCGATATGACAGCAACTCATTTCACATTGTGTTTAAAAGGGAAAAAAGACTTACATTAACAACTAAATCGTCTGTTTTTTTCGTTTTTATCGAGAATGCGCTGAATATACACGAACGTCTTTTCTTTTATAAATCTGGCGCAGGACTGCGGCTACATTGTTCAACGACACCAGAAATTCGAAAATCAAAATTTAAGTAAAAGTGGGATGGAAAATAAACGCGTACATAAGGTTAGGGGATTGGAGGCTCGACTCTCCGGAATGAATTATTAGGCACTAAATAAATATATTTAATAATTACGGTGTGACAAATAAATGTGTTTATTACATCGCTCGTGGGCTTTACCTTCACGCCGCGAAAAACATGTTTTTCCACAGTCCCCGGCGCCCCTTATCGCGTTATAAATCAGAGTTGACTTTGAGGATGTCCAAGCACAACGTTCATACAAAGTTCATCATTAATTTCTTGTTATCCTGTTTTCCAGCTTCTTCTTAGCATCATTTTGCGTTACCTATTCGTCCCTTTTATTATTTAGCTTCATTTTACTTCAAAGTACTTTCGTTTCCTTTGTGTTAGTGTGTGGTCTGGTAGCTACTTGTGGCAAACTCGGTGAATCGGTCTTCGCAACGCTGGTTATACCCGTTTTCAATTGCTTGTGCGAGCGTGTGCGTGTAAGTTCCTCTCGTGTTCACTAAATTACAAATATATATAATATATAATATGTATATTTATAAAGTTTTAATGAACGCCTATGGACGAAAGATCGGGGGCCCACCGAACCACTACACTCGCTCGCTCGTTCGTTCATTCGCCGCTACAATGAGTGAATTTACAACCTATCTCGTTCACATCTTCAACGAACACTGCACCAAACGCACATCCCCGAAACGCGATTGGCCGCCGACGTGCTCGTGGCAGAGGAAAACGAGATACCAAGCGAATGGGGCAAAAGAGAGAAGCCGAAGGCATGAAAACCCTTCTGGCTGAGCATAAACGAATTGATTCCCTATATATCGTAAGGGATGAAAGCGGAATTGCTTCTCTTGCCGTCATCCACTCATCGCGTCCGACTGCGTGTAACTTCCGCCACTCTATCAACGACGAAACTGGAAACGTCAGTACTCGCCGTACATGCCATACCGCCATTCGCGGCTACGTTCCGCGTCTTTCTCGTTATTGCCGAAGAGTTCTACTCGGATGTATACTCAAAACCACTACATTCTCATTACACCACACTCGTGTCTAATGGTCGACTCATTAACCAACATTCTAATCTTACGTTTTGTCATCATACACACATACCTTCATGTTTTCCTATTCTTTCTTTATTTAAACATTTTGTAAAAATACTAGTTAAATTCCTATCCAGAACCTTCGATTAAGTTTGGGTGTGTATGTGTGTGTGTAAGTCTTATGCAAATCTATTATCTTTACCTTCTTTTTTGCCCGGTGTCATGATTGATGTACTTAGTTTTGTTTTTTGTTCAATATTCCTTCTATTTCTTATCAATCATCCATACAACCCCAATCCCGCTAAATAATAACCTCTTTTGTCGCGTTACTTAACTACCCGACTTTTTGCTCTTGTTACTACTTTTTTCACTTCTCATTATTAATAATATAAACCCACGATTACTTTTGTTTTTAAATGTTTACTTATAAAGTATTTGGTTTGCTTTTTGCAACACACTCCGAAGTGCAACGTATTATCTTTTTTTTTAATTTTTTAATTTTTTTCTGCATCATTTTAATATTTTTTAAATCTTTTCATTACCTATCCTCTCTCTCTCTCTCTCTCTCTCTCTGTCTCGCTCTTCCGCTCTTCAATCTTTAGGTATATAAATTATGGTAATGAATCGGTAATTTAAAGATTATCATTATTATTAATTACTTTAATATTATCGTAATATTCAGCGCCACCGCCTTTGTCGCCATGTCTTGCACAAAACTCATAACCTTTACATTACAATTATAATCTATCATATCGTCTCTTTCTCTAATTTTACTTTCTCCCTTGCATACGCACGCGCATACACACACACACTCTCTCTCTCTCTCTTTCTCTCTCTGTGGTGTGTCTTTGATTAGTCTCCATGGGGGAGGAATAGGGATCCGGATGGGTATGACGATTGTTGCTTAGTGGAAAAGCGAAACTGTGTACCATCCTTTGCATGCCCTTTGCTTGCGGATCACCAATAGCGCGCGTATAGGCGCTGTAAAAAAACGATAATATAAAAAAAAAAAAATAAATAAATAAATTGTCCAGAATCTACAAGTAGTTTGTCATGAAACTTATAAGTGCTGAATGGGATTTTACTTGAAACTTGCCTCGGTTAGTTCGAGCTTCGGGGCCGGGCAAGAGCTCTGCGTATTTAGCGTACTGTCAACATTATAATCAAGAGAAGAAGTAAAAGTCGCTGGCGGATTGATCAGCAAACAGAGGAGGCATCGACGAAAATAAAGAAAAAGAGGGTATTACAACAGTGACGCATTCGCGCAATTTACGCAGCGGCTACTGTTCCTGTTGATGAGTCTGCAGCATTGTCTTCGTTCGACTTCAACGCCTGCTCATATACAGAGGACTAAAAGAAAAATGGGGTACCACATATGCATTATCAACAGTACGGTAGAATTCCGACTCCATTGTCGCATTGCGGCTCATTGGTGCCCAAATTCAATGTGTCTTCCGCGTCCTAGGCGTTTATCGACATCTGTTTTAACTCAGGCTCAGAATATACATACGTGCCTACATATAATAAATTTGCTTATGTATGTATACATATAACCATTTGGTGAAAAACTCCCATTCTGCTTTAGGTCTTGTTCGCTCTCGCTCTCTCTCTCGTTCTCTATCGCACGCACACGCACGCACACACACACACATACTCTCACTCTCTCTATCTCTTTTAATTCGCTTCACCTTGACTATTTCGTCAAGTAGGCTAAAAATTCTCCTCGTTATGATGATGATAACGATGACAATGATGACGCTGACGACGATGTGATGGCAACGGTGTTGCTGTCGCTTTGTGCTGATGCTGATGCTGATGCTGCTGATGCTGATGAACGATGAACGATGGCGATTTAAATCGAAAGCTCGTCATCGTCGCGGTTGCGGTTAGTGGTCGGTGGCCTTGCGATCAGAGCAGGATATCGGCGTCGGCTTTGGCGGCGGTCCTCGCTCGTGGGACCGCGCCGGGTCACTTCTTGCTCTTCTTCGAAGGGGGTTCGTGCACCGAATCCTGAGAGCTGTCCTCTTCAGTGCCCGCCTCGCTTTCATCCGTTGGCCTCGGTGTCGCATTGCTGCTGCTGTCCTCGTTTGTTGGCAGCGAGTCGTTCGTATCGTCGCAGCAGGGTGGCGCGGCCACAGCACCCGCGGGGGTTGACGGTTTGTCGAGCGAGTCCTCGGTAAACGAGGTCGTGGTACTGTTGTCGTCGAGGGCAGCCGTGGGGGCGGCGGGCGTCTTACCGTTGGCGACAGCTTGGGTAATGGCGCCGGCGGGTGCAGTTGCGTTACCGTTATTGCTTGTTGGGAAGCTCGTCGCCGAGGCGACCGCGCCGGTGCTATTGTTACCGACCGCGACGAGGCTTCCGGGCAGTAGCGGCTCTTGGTTACTGTCGTCGGAGGTCGGCTCCTGGGCGGATTCGCCGTTGCTCGCCGAGTGTGAGTTGCCGTTCTCGGTGGCGACGCCCTCCGGTATGCCGTCCAGCAGCTCGGGCTTCAATTCCGAGGCGACGTAGTGGGTCCATAAGGCGAGCTCCACGCGATGCGGACTCCAGGAGTTGCCGTTTGTATCTGGAACAGGGGACAAGCGAGGCAAGCGCGTTAGTATCGCATTTATGTTCAATTTATGAGGTGATTATGAATTGCTAGCGCTTGCGCTGCCTCCAAGGCATATATATTTGTGTTTTTGCCGTCTGAGTTCTAAGGAATTTTAAGCAACTAATGAAGCATAATCATGTGTGCTCGCTCGAAGATAGCACTTTTCCAATTAACTAAAAATAGTAAGAAGGGGAAAGAAAGAGCTCCCTCGTAAAAAATTCAATAGTTGGGAAATTAATTTGTTCGATATAAATTATATACGTATGTATATATAGAAGATTAGATTTCGTTTTGCGCTTAAATTTAATCGGGATGTGTAAAAATAAGTATATATCGGCCGAAACTAATGAATATATAAAATTATTTTCTTGGTTCATTTTCCATAGCTAATCAAGTGCATTTTGAAAATAATATTATAGTCTTCGATTTATTTATTATATTTCTATAACGGACTTGGAAATTATTAATAAATATTATATTCAATGTTCCGTGTTAGTAGGCATTAGTGACGGATTCTCTGAAAGTGCATTAAATAATACTAATACTATAAATAATAAATTTATTTATTTATTTTCTATGAAAGCCAGTATTGTATTGAAAATTAGCATTAGCCCTTCTCGAATATGATTAAATTTGAATAGTTGGACAATTAGAAGCACGCAAACTGAATCCTCGTTAGTTATGTACAAAAAAGTTTTTTTCCTGCCCCTATAACCAAAACTAGTTTCCGAGAGAATCATTTAAAAAAGCCAGCACATGACTCACTGTAAAATCATAAAAGATGTACTACTTGCTATTTAAAAATCAACGAAGAAGCACAATTGAAACACCGCAGGTATTTATTGCGCGGCCAACTACCATAAACATTAGTCAATCCATATTATTGGGCGAAATTGAATTTGAAAATACTACTACTACTCATCCCTCCTGACCTCCCTCGCCACGCTCTTTTGGCAGGACCATTGCGGTAAGCTCGTAAGTACTTATTATCAGGCAAAACGTTACCGACATGCTACTGCCGCCATCGACAGCTACCGATCAATGCAAGTATAATAAAAAAAAAAAAAAAAAAACAACCTTCACTACTCACTCTGTTTGTTGAGCCTCTCGACGGTGTTCTGAATGTGCTGTACGAAATTAAGATATTCCTTGGTCGTATAGTCGATGCCCTCGATCTCGGGTATGGCCATGAGACACTCGTCAGCCATGAAGGGCGCGTTCTCAGGTGAGGCGGCTGCGAGGAGAGCCGAGGCCATTGTTGTGCCTACGCCCTTAAGGTTCGAGAGGGCCGTGATTGCTTGCTCGAGGTTTGGTAGCTTCTTGAACGCCTTCTTCGTCTCGGCCATTACCGCCCGGGGCGTATTCACCTTAACCAGGTACGACAGCTGCGGGTAAAACTTGCCGCGCTGCGGACACACGTAGTAACAAGAGGGAACTTAACTTTTGTTCGTATGTACGCGCAGGTTGCGAGCTAAAGTTTCCGCGCCGGGATTCACCTGCTCCCCGCAAACCTGTTACGGGCCTTATTGCACTCTAGCTCGGCCTCGTCATTTTACGGATTTGAGCATTTAACCGCGAGTCTAGAGCGAGAAACAAAATAAAATATCGCCGCGCGTCGGTGAATTTTTCGACGTTGTCTTTGGAATAAATTGATGTTCACGTACAACAATGTGCTTGTTGCTTTAATTTTAAAATGGAGATTGGTGAGGTATGATGGCGAGTGAGGCTTAATAAGTCGCGTCTTTGGGAATTATTTTTATAATCATTTTCCGAAATTACTATCCGAGGTATTATTGAGGTTTGAAATTTTAGACGTTTGTTCATAGAGTTGATGATTGGCGCCTATATGTATACGCGGGCATTGTTAAAATTAAAAATAAATGCATTTCGTTATAGTAATAAAAAATACTATAATAAATTTATTATAATATCTGTGAATATGTTCATTCCTCATTTAAACGATTCGATTTATATTGACGAATTGGATAAAAAAACATAGCCAATTGATTTTGTACAATTTAAGAGAAAATAGCTGGGTTATTGAAATTACTACAAAATTTATCCAACTCTAGGTGGATTTGTTAAACGCAAAAGATTTAACGTGCTCTATTACAAATTTAGTAAGAATAGTAATTGTTACATGATCAATTAATATGCTCATTTAATTTCACGTCACTATAATTGTTGATTCATTCCTTATAACGAAATTTCATCGATGCTACCACTCATAATAAATGCACATTCAGAAAAGCATTTTTTATTCGTATATCATCAAACTAATATGCTTAAGATTTTATTGTTCGTAAATTGATGTTAAAATGTATAAAACTGCTAAAGGAAATTAGATTTCTAAAATTTTGGATTTTTTTTAAAACAAAAGTAAAATAAAAATTGATTTTATAAATAAATATATATATATATATATATATACATATGATGAGAACTTACGATTTGTTTCCATTTCATAGTCTGCACCAGCTCTTCGTGATTTAAATGAGCGTCTTTTCCACGAGATTTGATCTTCTTTGGAAGCTCATTTTGGTACCTAAAACATAAATATTTCAACAACATATTAACATTAACAATCGATTAAAAAAATTGTTCATGAAAAATTTCAGTGCATTTTATAAATTATGCCTTTTCTTTATTAAAAATGTTTTACAAATGTGTAATTAATTTTTTTCAGGTTTTATAGAAATAATAAAAGATTGTTAAAACTTTAAAATCATGATAGTAATGCTAAATAATAACAATGACGATAATAATAATAATAATAATAATAATAATAATAATAATAATATCCGTTACACATCTCTTAAAGAAAGTTAAAATTTTCTAAGGCAAATATCGTAGCTGGTAATTGCCGATCAGTGAATCAATTTACTATTTATAATTTCCGTTATAATTCGTCATTAGTTCTTTTATAATTTGCACTTTAAAATGGATTGATCAACGGCAATGATATCATGATTTGTTAAATTTGCACTCCTCGATTTCTTGGCTTTTTTTTATGAACGTAAGCTTTAACTCAACCACTATCCTACAAAAATAATACTTTTTTCTCTGCTTTTAAATTGCATGTAAATCACGTGCATAAGGAAAACGCCATTATTTATTGCGTACGGGAACTTATCTATTTCATAATAAAATTCGACTCCGAGCTATTCGGAACTATTTGAGAAAAAAAAACTTCACATGAAACTTTAATATCGTTGTTCGCTATACACGAATGCAATGTCAATCCTAAGTCTCCTTCCACAAACAAACAAGCAAACAAACAAAAAAGAAATGTTCGCGCATTAGTGCCTCGTATAACATAGCCAGAAAAGAAAAACAAATAAACATCGTCAAGTGCCAAGTGACTTTCCTTCCCCACTAAGAACACAGAAAATGAAACAACCACAGCGTCCAGTACGAGAATAATAGCTCATCCTGAATGGCATTATCGAAGGAAAAAGAAAAAGCCACCAGGAAGACAGAAAACAAAACGACCAAAGAAACACAATCGTCTCGCGCGACACACGTAATCGCCTGCAGATGCGAGCAAGTCAGTGCAGAGAGGAATAGAGATAGAGAACTCGTAAGTAACCTTGACACACACGCGCGCTCACTAACACGTTGCCGGCATACGTAAGCCACCAGAATAGAGAATGAAAAGAACGGTACAAAGGGAACATGTACGCAACGAGTTGCAGTCCGGCGCCAGAGCCGTCGAAATGACAACGCGTGCTCGTGCCGATTATTTTCGCGAGAGACAAACTCCATTCCGCTCGTTCTCGTCCCCTCCCATAAACACTTCATTAGCGTGCACTGCTAAAAAGCCGATGACTTAACGGGGGAAATGATGAGGGACGAAAGGCAGCAACAGCGGGTCTTTGGCTTTTATGCGTATTTAACCGCACTTTCATCGATGATTGATGCTTGGGCTTTAATAATACTGAGAATAAGCTATCGTAGAGCATCGCGTGAGCAGGCGGGCGAGCGGAGGGGGGTCTCTCGTACGTTTCAAATAGCTTTTATGGTGCAATTATTTGTTTGGAATGTGGCGCATAGAGATGTGAGCGTTTGGAGATACGTTGATTGACGGCGAAGAAAGTTCGTCAACCTGCAGTCGGATATATTTGCAGTAGTGCAAGGGCGGAACCAACCGACAACAATGTGCGACACTTAGTAATTGTTCGGCGACTATCATTCATCCTATAAAGTTCGTTGCTTTTGAAATAAGGTGCAAATTAAAACCGAAGGGTTTAAAACAACTCATTAGCATTTCATTGCATTTCATTTGTAACCGTTTGTTTGCAATTTAACAGCGAGATTAACACCATATGAGTGAGATGAGTACCTTTGGCGTAAATATATGACAGTCGTTTATAACGTTAAAGATTACTTCGTAATTCGCAAAATAACATCCTCGAATATATATATATATATATATATAGATTGAATGAAGCCTGCAGAAAATTTTATGGCTTATATGCTCAGCATTATATGCGCGAGTATAACGAGAATTAAATTTTATTTTCAGTTATTGTTTTGAGTACTAAATTTGAATTTAGTGCACTTTGTATTTGCATGCATTTTTGTAACTTCGACACTGTACTTGGGTAAATGTACGCCTCTTAATTGTCCATGAAAATTATATTTTGTGTACATTCTAGAAAAAAATGATTTATTAAAAGCAAATTAAAAGGCTTAGAAAATGATACTTGATTCGAGCATATCGGTGAAGGAGGGGAGGAGGGTGGGAGCACACACACGCACACGCGCGTGCGCCATTTTTATAATTTCTTTGAGCTAATAGACATCATTACCTTGCTTAGATTTGGTAAAATGAATTTCTTGTCAATCTGGCCTTTATTACAAGCGCCCCATG
This sequence comes from Ceratosolen corneri, assembly GCA_030522565.1. Lineage (NCBI taxonomy): Eukaryota > Metazoa > Arthropoda > Insecta > Hymenoptera > Agaonidae > Ceratosolen > Ceratosolen corneri. The sequence goes on along the minus strand of JAPYYT010005108.1, from coordinate 4,431 downwards.
CGATTCGCAATTAAGTTTGTTTCCCGACATAATATGCATGCGGCATCGGGTTTTTAATAAAAATTCCATTATGCATTTTCAATGTCTCTCAAAGGGAAAGGCATAAAAGTACAGTGAACCCTATTTCGCTTCGACAAATAGGCACACCTAAAGTCTTCTAAAATTGTTTATCAAGGGGCGACAAATTTCAAATCCCATAGACTGTTCGTATCATTGCCAAATGCATGATATTGAATTTCCTGCTAAAAATTATTACCCCTATCGCCCAATTCCGCTCTTGCATCATTTCACATGAAATATGCTGCTCGTGATGTCCTACGAGAAAATGAACGTATGAACGCAAACAAAAACTCGCTTTCACGTTCACTTTGAAGCTCGAATTACGAGACGGTACGACGGGGCGCCAAAGATGATGAATTTATCTTTAATGGAGGGAGTACGCACATCCACCCGTGTCAGCGGCAAAATTACCCAAGTTGCTTCGATATACTCTCGTTGAAAAGTGCACGCTATTAACTCGCAGTTTGTTCGTCATTTTCTTGCTTTCAAGCGAACGATAAGCGGATTTAGAATGCACGTTAAAGGCCATCATAGTGTCTCCCATCGTCCGCAGAAAAAGTCCTAAAGGAATATCGCGTCCAGTGATCGGCACCGAAGCTAAGCGAATGAAAGTGATCGATCGGTGCCTCTCTCCTCTAGCGCAATTACCCATCTGGGCAACAACAGGCAGCAATTTTGAAAAAGAAGTCGTACAATAAACAGTTGAAATTGGCTGGGGCAGTAGGCGTCGGCTGCGTAATTAGCCGCAAATGACAAAGTGCCGACGTGGTGCAACAGCACCTAGGGAAAATACTACTGACAAAAAGGAGCCAAGAGAAGGCGTCCGACGGTCTCACGTGGCATCGCGGCTACGATGCACCATCGGACGGCATACCCGGTACCGCGGTGGTGTGGCCCGAAGCCGAGAAGTAGACAAGGAGCCAAATAAGTCCTCGTCGTTTACAGCTGAGGCCCTGCGTCGTACCATTCATTCGACGGTTCGAACGAGGCGGTTGGACGAGCGACGAAGCAAAACGACAACGACGTTCATAGTTTTCGCACTACACACCTGCAAGCTGCTCGAGCGCCCATATAAAGAAAAGAAAGGAAAAGAAGCAACAAAAGAGAACAGCAAGCAACAAAAAGAAGAAGGAAGGACGCGGTAGGACGGAAGAGTGGCGGAGAGGGCGGGGGCAGAGTTGCAGAAGGAGCAAAGGGTCGCAAGGTGGTTTGTTTACGTGGCAAGAATGCATGTTCTGAGCGGCGCTCGTCCAAGTAGACTCATCGAGATGCCGTGCGAACTACTAATGATGAAATTAATGAAGGATAAAAAGGCGATGCTGCGAGTCGGGAGGGCATAACAATTCTCGGCCGCCGCACTGTCTACCGAACGCCGGTTAAAAATAACAGAGCGTCACGGATTCTGCAAATAATGCACGAATGCCAATGTTTCCTTGGTCATGACACAAAGCTAGTGCAAGGGCAAATAATGTCCCCGAGGCCGAGAGCGACACGTCACGCGTTACCGTTGCGCGCTCCTTGCCGGCCGGCGTCATCCCCTTCCAGGAACGAGTCGAACGTCGTCGTCGTCGTCGAAATTCACAACAAGACGTATAAGAAGAAAACAGAGGGGGAGAAACAAAAAAACGCTCGCTTTTCGAACGCAGAGTGGGCAGAGTTCGACGGTTCGGGGGTGGGGGCGGCGGACAGGGTAGGGGTCGGGGAGGTTGGGAGAAAATGAGAGAGAGAGAGAGACAGACAGAGCATAGCGCGCGGGTCGTGGCGCGTCTCTCTCCTTCTCTCTCGCGATCGAAGAGGCAGCAGCGGAAGCCCCCACTGCCTCGCCCGCGATCCTCACGGCGGCGGAGCGAGAAAAAAGCATCGCGCTCCCCCTCCTCCGCGGCCGTAATCAAGTCGACGGGAGGACGCGCGCGCCCGAAGCCGAGGAAAAGCGGCCCTACCTCCCCAAGGGGTTCATTGTCCGCGTGACGACGATGAGGTTTGGTCGGACCGACCGCGTGCGTATGAGAAAAGGGTTTGGGAACGAGTGGGCGCGCGCCCGCCCGCCAAAGGCGAATGGACGGAGGGGAAACATCCCATCCTCCAGCAGCACCTCCTACCGCCGCGCGTTTTATCGTCCCATCGTCCTTCGCTATCCCCTGCTGTCCCTCCGGCCCTTTAAGGCGCTTATTACGCGCATAGACACTACTACTCACCAGTTGTCGAGCTTGATGAGCTCCTCGGACTTCTTCGACTTGTGATTCTCGGCCTTGAGTCGCAGCGCCTGCGGGTACAGCTTGAGTACATGCTCGAACTGGCTAGCCGTGCCCTCGACAAAGAAAGTCGCCGTGTCTTTCACGGAAGCCATTGCGCGCGCGTTCCCGGGGCTAGGCGACACACACACACACGCACACACACACGGGGTTGCGTTAACGAAGAAGGCTGCGGGCCCAACTCGCTGCCTATCGAACAGCACCGCGGACAGCGCGCGCCTGTTTATACGTTAAAACGCAAAGCACACGCTGCTACTTCTGCTGCTGCTGCTGCTGCTCCTATTCTCTTGCTTTCCCTCTCTCTATCTTTTTTTCTCTCTCTCACACCTCTCCAAGGCGCGCTCTGGCCGTTCTCTCTCACTCGCTCTTCTCCGCGCCGTGGCCGTGTGCGCGCGAGTTCGCTCTGCGTCGAACGTTGCGGACGGGTGCCGGAAGGTGGCACGCCAGGCACCACCTCGTCCTACCTCTTCTTCGGCTGCCGCGGTTGGCTTCCCCCACCAGCCGGCCTTCTACGGGCTTGCCCGTCGACGCTTACGTATCCCTTACGCTCTTAGCCTCTTTCTCCTTGGCATGCAACGATCCTCGCCGCTGTGTGCAAGAGAAAGAGAGAGAGTGTACGTGCGTACACGTACGTACACCAACTTAGCGCGAGAAATTCCTGCTCTCTCGCTCTCCTTCTCCCTCCTTGTGGCTCGTGCCTAGTCAGCAGTGGCGCGTATCTGCCCCTGCACTCTCGCTCTCTCTCTCTGTTCGTTCAACCTATACACATACGTAGGATATATATTTATACATCAACGCATATATGCATATGCAAGATGCGTGCATACATATAAACATACATACGCAAATTTAAAATTTTAATATATATATATATGTATACACATGCAGACACATATTTATTTGTGCATAAAATGCACTCATATATGCATATATATAATTATATTAATTAAATATATGTATATATATATATATGCATATGCATATATATATAGATAGATAGATGGATAGAAAGATAGATAGATAGATATGTAAATAGATAGTTATGTATCCGCGCGTGCACGCATGCGTTTATGCGTACATATATATGAATACATGATTATGTATGTTAGGTATGTATATATGGTCACTCTGAGTGACACAGGGGCGCGAGTAGAGGCGCAGGCACACAACACAGGCGCGTTTAAATCCCAGCGGGCGACTTGCGCGACGGCGAGAGCCAGGCCAAACGTGGGGTCGAGCGCGCGTACCAATTGAGGTTAGAAGAGAACGAGGGATCGCTCGCTCCTCCGAGGCTTCGACGTAGTGCAGTGCTTGGGCCTCGTCGGTACCGCGCGCGACCTCACCGAGAAACGGAGAGACGCGCTTGGCAGGCGCTTACAATTCCGTTTCTCAGTGACAGAGAGAGAGAGAGAGAGAGAGTGAGAGAAAAAGCGAGCGAACGCGCGTGTGCGTGCAAGTGCAAGCGCAATAGCGGCCGAGTCGCTGACGACAAGGATGCGATGATAACGACTACGTTGTTGCTCGTTCGCTCGGCTGCCAGCCAATGCTAATGAAAGAACGAGCGAAGACAAAATGAACGGGGAAAGGAACACCGGGTCTCGAGGGATCTAGCGCTCTTATCTCTCCGTCTATCAATCAATCTATCAACCTTTACCATCTACCTAGCTGTTCCTCTACATATTCCTCTCCGTTTACCTCTCTCTCTCTCTCTCTCTTTCTCCCAATAACACGCACACACGCGCACGCACACCCACGTAGTGCGGCTGCTCTCGTCGTCGGTCGCAGGAACGGACGGGCCACGCACCACTTGGCTGTATCGTATAATTCCGAGAGCGCTTTCCGTTCCTCTCTCGTTGGGCTGATTTGTTCTCTCGCACGCATACAACGCCGCGCCACCGCACGGACGGATCTCGTCGGACTGCTGCTAGTTGCGAACTAAGCAGTCGAGTGCGACCTCCCCGTCAGATGTCGCCACGGGCACGCGACTAAGCTCGGCTCCTCTCGCTCGCACCCGATTGCCACGAGCGTACCCGTCCCCCTCCCGCGAGACCCCGCCGTGCCACTCCTCATCCGCCAACCAGCCCGTCTCGCCCTTCCCGCCGCCGCCGTCGCCACCGCC
>JAPYYT010005105.1:0-22310 GCA_030522565.1 Ceratosolen corneri | reverse complement strand
ATGTAATAATTATTCTGATTACTTATTATTATTTCGAGATGAAGATAATTTTATCAAGTTATATAAGAAAAAAAAGTTTTAATAATGACAATAAGTTTTTAAATCATCCTTTTTTAATAAAATAAGGATAAATTTCTTAATAATCAAAATAATTTAAATTACTTTTATTAAAACAACACTAAAAAGAATTTATACTAAATATACATTTCTATTTAATTGTTTACATACAAATAATAAGATATTTTATGGAAATAAAATATCTAAATATGAAATATCTATAATTTATATATTCTTTTTTACATTTTTAATTAATTTATCGGTTTTTTTTATATTAAGAAGCGAAATAATAGAACTATTAATACAAAAATATAAATCGGATTATATATTCTTATAAGAAATTCCTATTATTATGAATAATAAATATTTTATATATTTAAAAAAATATTAAAATATGTACATAAAATCAGTATTTTCATAAATATAAGAAATATACAAGTTTACTATTCATTTAATACAATTAACATTAGTTCATCATTATTTAAATTATTCAATATTTCTCGTACTACTACTAATGAAAGTTGCAGCCATTTCATAATTCCGAATAATATAATTTCAGCATTTTCAACGAGACCTCTTCTAATATAACTTTTGTAAAATCTGTATTGTAACATTGGACCATAAATTTTAAATTTTTTAAGAACATCATCATTTGTATTTAAAGCTTCAATTACTCCTCTTCTTTTTGTATATAAAGTAATTTGATTGTAGTTTTTAGTTAAAAAATCATAGTATGTTATATCGACTAATTTCTCATTCATCATTTGTTTAATTTCATTTTCACATCTTTCAATAAAATTATAAATTGATAAATAATACTGTGTAGTTACTGCATCATTACATAATATTGTCAAAAGTAACTGAAATATTTCTAAATTTTCTGATGTAATATAATAATTCGCAGTTATTAATTTTGAAACATGTTTGAAAAGTAATACAGCTCCTATTTTTAAATCAAGTAATGTAAACCAACAATTAAAGTCTGTATCACAATATTTTTCATTATTGAAAGCTTCGTCATTATTATAACAATAAGAAAATTCATTGATCCTCTCATGAATATAATTAAGAGGCGTTTTACCATTATTATCTACTGCATTAATATCTAAATGCATATCTAGTAATGCTTGAATGACTGCAACATTACCTACTTTGGCAGCATAATGTAGTCCTGTTCTTCCCTCTTCATCGCACACTGGATTTTCACCATCATAACATGCTAATAAAACATCTGTTGTAAGAGCTACTATATCTGATTCTTCATTATTATCAAAACTTTCGCCCATACTTATCACATTGATATTCATTAATTCCATATCATGCTCTGATAATAATAGATTGAAAAGATTAAAATTATGATTAACTGAAATATCAATTGCTTCTGATTCCATAAAAAGATCCATTATATTTTTAATAATTCTTAGCATATCTGTTTGTTTTTTTGTAAATGGTTGCCTGTGTAATAAAAATGATCTATACCAAATTTTGACATTAACAAGAAATTTTTTATTATATCTTACTAAGTCAATTATAGTTTCTTCAAGACCATGTAATAAAGAAATCCATAACATAGTCATATTTGTATTGTCAGTTTCTTTTACTCTAAATCCATGGTTTACCATAGCTTTAACAATATTTTCATCCTCAATAGAAAAACTAAGTAAACTTGTATAAAATTTATCTCTTATAATATCAAGATCAAAATCTGGACTATATTTCAACAATAATTCAACCATTTCTACAGATCTAGAATCTAATGCAGAAGAAAGTGGTGTATTTCCTTCATTATCTTTTATATTAACATTTGCACCAGCATTTAATAGAACATTAGCAACCTCTATATCACACATTTTGATTGCAACATGTAACACAGTTTCTCCATCTTTAGTTTTCTGATTGATATCAATTTTGCTAAGTGAAAACAATAATGGAATTGCTTTTGGATCTATTCTACGGTCTTCTTGATCCATATTTAATAATGCTATGAAATTAAAAATTAACAAATTAGATTGCATATAATATTTTTAAATTAATTGTATGATCGATATATTCTAAAATCATATTTTAATTAACCACGATGTATAGAATCTTATTATATTCAATTACACAAATATACTGTTAAATATTTATACAAAAATATAATATATTTATTACATATTTATCAAAAAGAAATAAATTACTTGCATAGAAAATTAAAAGATCATACAATTAAATAAAACAATAGCAAATCAACTATACTGATGAAATAGTACCGCATACCTAGAAAACAAAATATTTACTGAAACATTGGTTGATTGTACTGTTAATCGTATATTTATTCGAATTTATTTCCGAACAACTTTAATAAATAGTCATTATCGGCTGTGTTTAAATACATGTAATCATTATCATTTTACTCAAAAATTCTGCGATGAAAATTCTTAAATCATGTTAGACGAGCATAAATACCGTACTTACTTATAATCTAATGCAATAAAAAATATTAATTCTGAAAACTATATAAATAGAAGTAAGAAATTTATAATATACATAATACATCCACCGAAAAAATTAATTACAAATTTACTCTAAATACATTTGTATACATTACGTTCCATCGTTCCGAATTCCCAACTCGACAACAAAAAAAAGAAATTGTTATTACTGAATAATTTTAAACAATTAAAACAAAATATTTATTCTGTTAAAAAACTTAATCTTTTACTTCATAAAAAAAAGTAAAACATTTTTAAAAATTTAATTTCGTGATTCTTCAAATTACTGAACGCAATAAAGATAAGCACTATAAAATATAATATATTTAATATTAAAAGATAGCTGTTATAAACCAAAAAGTTATTGCATAAAAAATTCAATTTATTTGTTTGTAAAAAATATAATATAATTTAATTTTAAATAAATAAAAATTACATTACGAAAACAAGCAAATAGAGGCAATGAATGCATGATAAAGTTTAAAACATAGAAATTGAAAACGTATATTTATAAATTGATTGAGAATATGTAAAAGACTGGAATTATGGAGATTAAAAAATATTTTTCAATCTTGTTAAAAAATTATGTAAAGATCGGTTTTGAAAAATTTTAAATTAATGTAGATTTCGTTATTTATTATAATATTAATAATTTATAACATTTAAATTCCTAAATATTTATAATATAAATATTTTAGCTTTAAAAATTGCTTTTTAAGTGCATATACTTGCATGTATAAAATATTGAAAAGATTTTATAAAATATTTATTTGAAGTTCAAAATATTTGCAAAAAATCTTAAAATTCGTTTTAAAAAATGCTGCATAAAATTATTTAAAAATACTTAAAACGTTTGAATAATTTAAATAATTGATAATAAGATATTCACTTATATTCATTTGCACATAATATAATTATATATGTAAATATAAAATACTATATATAAATAAATTGTTGGTAAAATGTAAGGAGTCTTAATTAGAAAAAATTTAAAAGTATACATCTACATCTTTATTGATATAATTTATTTATTTTTATATTAATATAATTTCTTTCTAAGCATCATAATTAAATTATTCTGCTTTATTGTCCTGCATCAATACCATAAATTTGTTTCTTATTACAAAATTTATATGAAAATTTTATTATTCATGTTATTAAATATTGATGTTTATTAAATAGCCACCAAAGAAGAAATGTATTAGTTAAGTGTAAATATTGTTTTATTAGAAATTAATAAATCTCAAATATATAGTAAAATGTCAATATCAGTTTAATTAAAATTTTATAAGTAAATAATTGTCAATAAATATTTCAGTAGTATTTAACTATACAGCTGCCTGTTAAAAATGTTAAGGATAGTGAAAGGAGGTTGATCAAAATATAACCTTATATATACAAAATAATGTCAATATAATTTTATGCAGTGTTAAAACATATTAAATTTATTAAAAGATTCAGTTTGCGTACGAACATTCCGTTCGCGAATTCAATAAATAAAAAGGTAAAATTACAAGTCTTAAAAATAACCTGTTTCATTGTATATAGTTTTGTATATTATCAATAAAAATGTTATATATTTATTATATATTTCATTAAAAATAATATTCTAATCTATAATTAACAGTGCTTAAATTTAATGTATATCTGTAATTTAAAATAATATAAAAAAATAAAAAATTATTTAATAAGTAAACCATGAAATCTATAATATACCAATATAATATACAATATAATATAATATAATATACCAATGTTTTTATTAAAAGTTCCGTTAAAAATTAAATATTTAATTGAAAAATTACCAGTTTATAAATTTACTATTTTTTAAAATGTAATGTATAATTGTATACATTTATATAGAATTTTTCATTAATTCTGTGATTGTGAAAGTGAAGTATAAATAAAAGTGTTTATTAAGACCAGTTCAATAAAGAATCAAACAATATTTGTTTAAGTTTATCGAAATGGATGACAAAATTAATTCAATATCTAATTCACAAGAAGACTATAAATCTAACACAGATGATATTGGAATCGATTCTATCATGTCCCAAGATTCTTTTGTACCTAATACAGCGATATTGGCTCCTGTGGAGATTGAGGAACTTGATGCATCATCTATTAATCAAATGAATTTTGATATGGGTGGATTTGTTGAAGCTGAAGCAATAAAAATTGATAAAATTCCTGAACAGCTATCATTAAATTCTGTAGAATATTTTGATTGCAGTAATCCAGATGAAACAATATCTGATGTAGAAGAACAGGCTATACTTTTTTCAGAAGAAGAAAACTTGTTAACCAAACAGTTTTTAAATGGCGAATTAACGTTTTCTGAATTTACTGTAAGAATGGATCAAGATATTGACATTGAAATAGAAGATCAATCTGGGTAAATAAATTAATTAAATTGAAAAATTTTACTGAAGTTTCATAAAAGTTTTCTTATTATAGAAACATCAGTAAAACTGTAGCAGCATCACCCGAAGCACATAATCAAGTTAATAATAGAAAAATTGACAAATTCAATAAAACTCGTCCTAGACGATCTAGAAAAACTCTCCCTGTAGCACTGCAAGGTCTCATGGGAGAAGCGAATTTGAGATATGCAAGAGGTGAAGTTGAATTAGCAACTCAAATGTGTATGGAAATAATAAGGTATGAATGTGCAAAATTATATAAGTTATTGAAAATATGGTTTATTAAGATATTTATGTATTGAATAGACAAGTACCAAATGCTCCAGAACCTTTTCACACATTGTCGATGATCTGTGAAAATGATCAGCCAGATAAAGCTTTACAGTTTGCTTTAATAGCAGCACATCTTAGTCCTAGAGATTCTGAACAATGGGTGCGTTTAGCTAATTCATCATTGGAATCTGAAAATGTAAGACAAGCACTCACTTGTTATTCTAAAGCTATTCAGGCATGTCCAAAAAATATTGAATTATATGAAACTCGTGCAAGACTTCAAGAACAATGTGGCGATAAGAAAGCCTTCATTCATGCGTACTCAAAATTACTTAATCAATTAGGTCCAGAAGATGGTCAAAATATTTTGAAATATGCTAAATTATTGGCAAAACGTTGTATGCATGAAAATTTGTATGATATAGCCTTAGATGGAATGGAGAATATTTTTAAAAAATGTCCACAACTAGTCACTCTTGAAGAAGTTAATGTTATCACAGAACTTCTAATAGTATCGAAACAGTTCATTCGATGTTTAGATATACTTACAAAATATACAACAATATGGATTGAATATGCAGATTTAGATAAATCTAAGTTTACAGAAGTTAATGATAGTACAATGAATAAAATAACCTTTTGTAGTGTTCCAGATGATCTTGCAGTTGACTTAAAGGCAAAATGTATTATTTCTTTAATTGAATTAAGTGAAATAGAAATAGTCGATACCCTTGTACCTAAGTTCCAGATTTTAGAAAATCCAGAAATATCAGGAGATTTATTTCTGGATGTTGCAGAGGCATTTATGAGTAAAAAAGAATTCAAACGAGCTTTAAGTTTACTCGAACCTTTAGTTAATAGTGAAAATTTTAGTTTAGCTGCAGTATGGTTAAGACATGCTGAATCGTGGGTAGGATGTCATGACTTAAACAAAGCTATCAAATCATATGAAATAGTAAGGAAACTGTCTCCCCAACATTTAGGCGCGCGTATGGAATTAGCTAAATTGTATAAACTAAAAGGACAATTCAATAAAGCAATACAAGTATTAAAGCAGGATCTAGAACTCGATATTCTTGATCCAGGTGTTGTTTATGAAAGAACAAAATTATTATTGAAAGTCAAAAGATATAATGAGTATTTTCAATCTGGAATGTTGTTACTTTCAAGACACTGTGTAACACTCAGGTCAAAATTAGAATTAACTGCTTTAAGCAGAACAAGTGGAGTTCGACAGAGAATGGAAATTTTGAATAGAGACCGTTTGTCTCGCGGTGAATCGCTACAAGATGAGAATATGCCTAGTTTTTCAACAAATAATGAGCCCACGGATAAACAAGAATTTATTATGATGCTTCAAATGTGTCGACTTGCCTGTAAACTTAAAAAATATGGTTTATTACAAAGAATTTGCTTCACAGCTCTTACATCAAAAAAATTTTCGAATGAAAATTCTCATATAATGTATCTCTGCTTGATATCATGCATACGGAATAATGATTCTTACGATGGTTTTAATGTCGTTCGAGAATTAGTCAGAAGTCGCAAAAAATCTAAAACTTGGAACTTACTAAATATTATTATTCAAAGAGCTGAGGATTCAAGACATAACAGATTCATGATGAGACAGCTTGGAAAAGAAGATGCCTTTTCATATTTACATGTTTTACATGCAAACAATTGTCTTGTCTCCGGAACTTACAAATATGCATTAAATGACTATATTTCTTTATTTAAAGTTAAACCAAGTGCATTATTAGCTTTACTTGTTTCAGTCACACTCTTACAAATGGCATGTCAAAAATTTTCAGCAAAGAAAAATCAATTAGTTATTCAAGGTGAGTGTACAAGATAAATATTGTATTTAAAAAAAAAAAATATATATATATATATATATAATCTTATATATTAAATATAATCAGATAAAAAATCATCATTTTCTTAAATTGGAATATAAAATAAATTTTTCAGCCATTGCATTTATGAAAACTTATGTTAAATTACGAGGGGATCAAGTGTCACAAGAAACCAACTACAATATGGCCCGGACTCTTCATCAGCTTGGTCTTTTGCCCAGTGCTATACACTTTTATAAATTAGTTTTAACGTCTCTGGCTCCAGAACTCATTGAAAAAAATGCGAATTTATTAGATTTAAAAAAAGAAGCAGCTTTCAATTTGCATTTAATATATATGCAAGCTGAAAATTACCAATTAGCTAGAATGTACCTTGAAGATTATATAACAATTTAACAATAATAAAATTAAAACAACTTTCTAATTTCGATTTTTTCTTCTGCTTTACCTTATTGTCCACAAATATTAATAATTGAGTTAAATAATTTACAAATTGTATTTAATTAATTATAGTTGTATTTGGCACAAAAGTCATTTAACTATCTATATTCCTATTTGACTATATTTATATACGGCTATATTTATCTTGACCGTTATATGGACGCTATTAATGATGAAAATATATGATTTTTAATACAATTAAATAAAATTCTAATACAAAAAAAAGTATAATTGATTTATATTATTAATACATATTTTAATTGATGAAAATTAACATTTTATTCTTACATTTACTAATAATTTATGAAACAAATTATGGAATAATAAATATGAACAAATAATTTTATCACATAATTTTTTACTTATGTAATATTTATTTGGAAATATTAATAATTTCAAAATATCGTTCTTTAGATTATTTATTTTTATTTTTATAGAATATGGCTGCAACTTTCGATTCTAAAATCAAATTTAGACAACTTTGTAATTTATTTGAAAATATATATGTAGCTAAGGGATCTCAAAAATACCAGGCACTACAACAATTTGTAGGAGAATGTCGTACCCTCGTATATAAAATGAAAGCTGATAAATCAGACACGGTAATATAAAAATAATTTCTTAACAAATATTCAACAAAAAATATTTTATATTCAATAACTCTGTTTGATAATGATGATATTATATTATATTATAGGATACATCGCTATTTCCAATATTTCGATTGATGATGCCAAATTTAGAACGCGAAAGAGGTCCCTATGGATTGAAAATAAAAAGTTTGAGCAGTTTATATATACGAATATTCTGCTTTGGAAAAAAAAGTAGTAATGCAGAGAAATTAATAAATTATCGGTAAGAGCATTAATTCGTTATGTAAATTTTATTCTACTAAGAAATATAGAATCATTCGAAAAATTATCATTATAATTTAATATTCTATGTATTATTATATAATTTATTTAATCAAATTATTACAATTTATACTTTAAACATAAACAAATCATAATGGATTTATTATTTAATCTTGTCTCTTGATATTCTTACTTATGCATATGAATATAAATACACATAAAGATTAAAAATTAGTACATATATATGTTAATATTTCAGGAAGCCACTAAATGTACCAAATAAAAATGATGATTTTGCAGAAAGAGTATTTTGGCTAACGCGTAATCGTCTTCAAAATAATGAGAATTGTTTGACAATTCAAAATATTAATATATTTCTGGATGATGTCGCCAAATATAATGAATTGAATTACAAAAAAGATGAACTCTTCATTTACCTTATACGTAAAATAAATGCAGTAGAATTAAAATGGCTAACACGAATTCTCTTGAAAGATTTAAAATTAAGTATATCACAAAAAAAAATGTTTGAAGGTAAATTAAATTATATTATAAATTATATTGAAAATAATCAGAACTAACTAATATAACTTGTGCATACTTATACTTGAAAGTTAATCAGATAAAAAGTATATTTTTCATTAAAATTTATGTATTAAAATGTTTAAATGAATATACCCAATTTAAAAAGCATCCTCTATTCAAAATTAGCAATACATTCGGATGCCGAACAATTCTTCAACGTGACATCTAATTTACATCGAGTTTGCGATAGATATTCTACTTTAAATTCCGAAGAAACAGATACTTCCATTGAAATAGAAATTTTCTCTCATGTTAAACCTATGCTATTGGAACGACTTAAAATAGAACAAATTGGACAACTATTTACTGAATGTCAACAATTATACGTACAAATCAAATTCGATGGAGAAAGATCACAATTGCATATAAAAAATGGAAAATACAAATATTTTTCAAGACAAGGCTATGACATTACAAATAATAGTAGTTACGGAGAATATCCCGATTCAGGTTCGGAAAATGTATTATTTAAAAAGTAAAAAATTTATATATATTAAGAATACTTTTCCTTCGCTGTATTAAATTTTTCATTAGAAATAAATTTAAATAAATAATTTAAATAAAATTTAAAAATTTTAATAAATAGTAAACAAATTTATTTATTAAAAATGAAAAATTTATTAAATAATAACTTTTTCAAATTAAAAATTCTATATATTTAAAAAAAAAGTTTAAATAATCCAATATAAATATTACAATAAAAAGTTTTTTTTTAATTTTCACAGTACTTCAACAATTCATTTATTATTCGTTATTAATTATAATTTTATTTTATTGACAGTTCACATTTTTAAATAATTAAAAAAAATTAAGATCATGAAATATTTCAGGAGGGTTCTTGACCTCTAGCATAGCTCCGCTATTAAATGAAAATATTCATACAATTATTCTTGATGGTGAATTAATGGGATGGCACAAGCAAAACAAAAATTTTGGATCGAAAGGATATACATATGACGTTAAAAAATTAACAAAAAAAAGTCAATATCAACCATGCTTTGTAGCCTACGACATTCTCATATATAACGATGAGCACCTTATAAATAAATTTTACTCAGAGCGTTTAAATTATTTGAAATCTGCTTTCACTGAGAAAGAAGGCATCTTGATGATGTGCAAAACCAACACAGTTTCTAATGTGTAAGACAACTTTAACTAAATTTCACGAGGCAAATTTTTGTAATTCACTTTCTATATACACCAACTTTCATGTTTATTATAAATTTGACTATTTTAAAGTGATATTTTGCGATTGTTATTATTATATTATAAATTAATAGGCAATACAATAGGTATATAATAGATCGTTTTTTTTCACATCGTTTTTATGGCCATTGGCAAACAAAAGTTTATTTAATAATTATATTTTCTTTTAGCAATGAAATTGTAGAGATATTTAATGTCGCATTGGATAATAACGATGAAGGCATAGTTATTAAAAAATGTAAGGCTCTTTATAAACCGAATGTTCGAGAAAAAAGTGGATGTTTTAAAATTAAAGCTGAAGTACGACACATTATTAATAACCAATTTAATAGAAATCAGGATGGATTTTTAAGATATTTTTCGAAAATTTGTTGTAATATACCATTTTTAATACTAATATCGCTTCGTATTTGTAATATAAAATTTGAAGTTAAAAGAAAATTATATTATTTAATTTATATTATATTATTATATAATAACGGCATTTTCCTCGTATAATGCTATTATGTTTTTAATTTACGTTATGATTTTAAATAGATTTTATCTATATTAAATTTTCTACTAACTGTAAAAATAATTAGTTTATTATAAATTTACTAATTAAATTTTTTATTTTTTAAAATAATATTTAAAAAGTGGATCTCAACTTAATTTAAAATTTAATAAATTAATTTAATTAAACGTGTTTTACAAATTCTTAATATTGCGCATCACACACCATTGTTTATCAACAAAATCATTTTTAGTATTCTGACCAACTCATTCAAGACTTAGATCTAATTATTTTGGGAGGTTATTATGGTGAAGGTCATCACAGTGGAAAGATTAACAGTTTTTTAGTTGGAGTAGCGAATTCACTGACAGATACATCTACGCTACCATCAAAATTTTTCGCCGTCGTCAAAGTTGCATCTGGTTTAAGCAACGCTGATCTGCAAATGATCCAAACGAAATTTAAGTCGCATTGGATAAATAAAAAGCCAATTGGAATTTTTGGCCCTACCGTAATTACTAGTTTATTTAACAATTTTAAATTTCTGTTAAATCGTAATATTGATTATCGTTTTTCTAATGACTATACTCACACATATAGAATAGAAAACTGACAGTATTATAATATTCTAGTATTTCAATTTTATAACTCGGTCAAAGTATAATGTTATTGTACACTATATATATATATAAGAAAAAAGTTTTATGCTTTAAACAATATTGTTAATGTGCTTATTTTTTTCATAGTATTAAATAATTTTTTTATTTGTTAAGTGTTCAAATACATCAATATAACTTATTTATAAACATATCAACGTTTTTATGAATTACGTAATATAACATCATCAAAAATAATTAAAACAAAAATTGGATAAATATATTTATATATTATATTACGTAAACATATATTTTTATTTTTTATTAGCAAAATGATTCAATAGCAAAATATTTTTCTTCATCTGAAAAATTTTATAAAAATACTTTCAAAAAATTTTAAAATATGAAATCATATCATAATTATATCGTAAATAATTGTCTAACTATATACATTTTAATAAAAATTCTAATTAATTAAAAACAATTAATTTCAGTCCGAACTTCCTGATCTTTGGATATCACCAAGAGAATCTCTAATTGTACAACTACGGGCTACGGAAATTATAAAAACAAAAGTTTATCCTCTTGGTTACAGCATGAGGTTTCCAAGAATTATAAAAATTAGATTGGATAAATCTTGGTACAATGTGTGCTCTATAAATGAATTTACCGCACTTATTAAGGTAATTTCACGATTAATACGCTATTCTTTTATTTTAATTTATAAATTTTTTTTACCTGTATTCATTATTATCTAAAATTTTATGTCAAAATAATTTAAAGTAACTATATATAAAACTTATATAAAATAACAAGTATTAAAAATTTAAAAAATCTTTTTGTATGTAGTTCATAGATAAATCCTGCCTAAATAAATTATTTGCCCCATATTTTACGATTAAGCATTAACATGTTCGTATTTATAATAATTAATGTACAGTTATTAATAGAAATGATAAAAAAATATCTAAAAAAATTTTTATCATAATATACATATAATAAAAACATGAGATAAAATTAGAAAAAATTAAATAAAATGTGTAATATAATAGTTGAATTAACGTTAAAAATTAAATGTACATAAAAATGGTATAAATAGTATCATGCTTTGAACATTTATTTATAATAAACAATTAATTAAAAGACCAATCCTATTATTTGAAATTAATGTTATAACAGGATAGAAAAGTAGTGCAAAAATTAACAAAAAGGAAAGTAATATCAACTGATATAGATGATGTAATAGATACTGAAATATCTAAAATTCCCAAAACTGTAGTATCTTCATTGAAAGTCTATGATCCTTTTCTTCGTAATAAAAGCGAAGATATAGTCCGTATATCCCGTTTATTCGAAGGTAAAAAATTTTGCGTAATAAATGGTGATGATGAATTGGACAAGAATGATATAATTATGATTTTACAAAGGCATATGGCAAAAGTGCTACAAAATCCTGGTGTAGATACGTACTGCGTAATAATTGGAAATTCCGAAACTGTAAGTATTTAATTACAAAATATAGTTACAAAATTATAAATAATTATTTATATTAATTTAAACATTTTTCAAATTTATGAAATAAGTTTATTTCATATTATATCATTACTATAAGTTTATTAAGAAAACTATAATTATAATAATTCACCTTAAATTATTTAATTTAATTTTTAATCATTTTTAGTTAATAACTTAGTAAAACATTCAAAAATACACTTTTGTACTTCTAGAAATATAAAATACAAGGATATGTAAAAAAATTCTACATTGATTTAATTTAAAATATAAAATTTTGTTATAATTTGCATTTATTATTTTTCAATTTTAATTATAATGTCCATTTAATAATCTGCAATAAATAAAATTAATACAACAAAGAATTTGGAAATAACTAATTAGATTAAGTTAAAATTCTTATATTATTTTACTATAAAGAGTTAGTTCTATTTTTAAAATTAAAAATTTAGTTATGTAAATATGCGATTATGTAAATTATGTAAATAAATAGTAATAATTAATTTTTCTTTGACTATTTGTTTAGTACTAAATAAAACATATGTACCAATTTTGTATTAAAAAAAATTGTGCTTAAAATAATTAAATGTTTAGTTTCGCACAACACGCAAACATAAGAAAAACATAAGAATAAGGCTCAAAATTTAACTTCTGATTAAATTGTTTTTTCTAATCTCAAAATGTTATCTTTTTATAGATTTTAAAATATTTATATTTCATAATGTTTTGCTTGTCTGTAAATTTACATTGATATATTTATTGTACTCAAATTATAACAAATATTCTAGATTTTGTAAAAGAAAATAGTAATTATTTGAATTCTCATATACATTTATTTCTTATTACGTTTTGGCATCAATTTGTAAGCACATATTTGATAAAGTTTATGAAAATTAATTTTTTCAGTTGAAAGCACAAAATATCATATTGAGCAATAAATACAACGTTGCAAAACCAATCTGGTTAAAAAGAGCAACAAAATCACAGAATCTTGCGAGAATACAAGAATTTTATCCTTGGGAGTTATTTTCTTCATGTCCCACTACTCAACGAAAATTAGCAGATGTTTATGATAAATACTTTGATAGTTACATAGAAGACACCAATGAAAAAGATCTCACGATAGCTATAGAAAAAGTTGATGAAATGGTTAATATCTTATTTTATTATAATAAATGGTTGAGTAAAAATTTAAATATTAGTATAACATTAATATGGTATAAAAAAGAAATATTACATTCTTTATTTAAAAATTGTACTTGAAATAATTTTTAAAATATATTATATATATAAGTTCTTCATATATATTCTATTTATGTGTGATATTAAAATTTTCAGCTAGATGAAGAAGGCGAACTTTCTGTATCAGAAATGAAGAAATTAGATGAATTAATATTTGAAAGTCCAGTTTCGCCATTTTCAATTTTTCGAGGAATTACAGGTTATTTTTACAATAAAGATTATATTGAAAAATTTTCATTTAAATTTATGAGCGGAATTGAATCAGAAGAATTGAATACAAGCATCGATTACATTTTTGTTGCTGATGATATTTCTTTAGATTCTTTACAGCAAATTAAAGGAGAGTTAGATAATATTTATAACAATAATCGAAAATCAATTTCAATTATAAAAACAAAATGGATTTGTGATTGTTTTACAAATCAAAAACTGTTTCCTATAAAACATTACACCTTGTGATATTTCTTAATTGTATTTATTTATTTCATTAATTGCAATTTTATTTCTAGTCGTAAATATTATAAACTGTACAGTACTTTTGATGAATTAAAATAATTTATGCTGGAAATATACCAATTTAGTAATCATGAAAATAAAATGAAGTTTCTTGTAATATAAGAAATTATAATTTTTTTTAATTGTATATTGTAAATATTAACTTCTTAGAATACTTCGATAAGATGTATAGAAAAATTTTAAATAAACTAAATAAGTATTTAAATTATTGTATAACAAATAATAATACAATAAAAATAACAATTTTAAAATAAAATATTAAAAAATATTTATTTAATTAACATTTTATCAACATAATACCGTACATAAAAAATTAATAAGTAAACAATTTATTATAATACATATAATATATAATAGATCATACATATATATATATATATATATATATATACATATAATGCATATAATATATCTATATTCTCTCTATAATGAGAGATATGTGTTTATTTTTAATATGTAATTATTGTCTATTGAAAACTGTTTATAATATTTAAAGAATAGGGAAACCACCAGTTTCATTGCGAGCGTTATATAATAGAAATCTCGGTATTTTTTTTTATAGAATTTTTTATTCTTTATTTCACTTTTTCATCGTAGTCATTTCACTGTTTCACATAATCAAAGTTACGAGTAAGGTAAATATACGTTTTTATATTTAAAAAGATTGTCACAGCTTAGCTTTCCTTCGAAAACGTCAAAAAGCCTCTAAGTGTAATCGAAACGGAAAAAATAATCAACTCTGAGTGACACGTTCTCGTTGGGAGTAACTGTAACTTTAGAAATAGATCGGGTCACTTTGACTCTCGTATTTTGGTTTTCCAAAAGCCAAAAAGAGAGAAAGACACTTTGAAGCCAAGAGGATGGCGTTGTACTGACAGCTAGCCAATTTGCTCATTTAATAACAGGCATTTATGAATATACTATTGTAATTCAAAAGAATATGTTTAAAAAGTTTCCTGGTATTATAACATATCATGTATAAACTTATTGTAAAAGATATAGTGATATTTTAATTATCACAAAATATGAATAAAAAATATCGCAATATAACTAAAAATGTACACGATAAAAATAAAATATTAAAAAATTCACATACTATTCATCGAGAGTAATACATTTAAAAATCATGTTAAAATTTTCTTTATTATATATATATATATATATAAAATAATAATCATAATCCAAATGCAATACATTTTGAAAGTTATCAAAGAAATTAAATTCATTGAAACTTATCTAGATGATTATTTGTCCAAATTTATAGATTTTTATTTTTTAATATTCATATTTGCAAATAACATTAGTAATTAAAAATTGATAATAAATAATAAAATTCTTGTTATGATTTTACATAAGATTATAACAACTATTTATTAAAAATATTAAAATATATTAAAGCTGCATAATTATAAATATTAAAGTTTAGAAGTTGAAAATTAATATATAACTAACTATTGAATCATTAATGTTTCAAAAAGTTTTACAAAATCATTTTTATTATCAATTCCTATTTATAATTTGATTATTCTTAAAGCTTCAAAGAATGTTAGATTATATAAATTAATTATATAATATAATTTGTATTATACTTGGTAATTATACGTTGATTTGAAAGCTTTACTAAGCCTTATTTATTTTATAATGTATAAATTTGTAAAATGGAAAATCATTAGAACTTCAAAAAAAATCTAGAATTATGTGTTTCATAAATAAGGCTTTCCACAAAATATATAAAAACGATAAATTTCAACAAAAATATACATTAACTGTAAAATATTAAATTTATCAATTTGCTATAGACATCACTGAAATTTGTTTCGGTTATAAAAATGTTCATGTAACTAATTATCCCAATATATAAATATATTTATTTATCAAAGATAATTATTAATTTAAAATAAATACTTTTGTTACTTAATAAAAATTACTTTTCTTACTATGAAGGAAACTTTAATACAGTTTTAATAATGTTTAATATAATTGTTAAATTAAGATAATTGTATTTATAATATAAAATTTTTTTTCATCTATTATATAATCAAAACGTATGTTGATTATCAGATATTTTTATAAACTAAAATTAAAAAACAAATTCAGAATTTTATGTATTACTATTTTTAAGAATGGCTCAATGATATAAAAGAAAATTAATTTTTGTTTACATTTTAAAAATTACATTTATGGTAACATATTAATTTTGTGAACTATCAGGTTCACATATCTTGGCAAAATGTAGTTATAAATACAGCATTTAAGCTTCGATTATGCTTAACATTGTAAATTGATATTGACTTCAATTAAAAAAATATATATATTAGAATCTTTATTAGTTAATCTTGTCTATTATAAGAATTATTTATTTTCTTATTATAAGATTAAATTATCCTTTAAAGATTTCGTAAATATTTATCGACCTACTCATAAATAGAAGTCATATATGCTTCTGTACGTACTACTACATAAACCAAGAATGAATAATGATACAAAAGATGTCATAGATAAAGAAATAGTGGTAGACGTAACTTTTTTATAATAACTAATAGCTTGTATGTATCAATACGTATAAATACAAGAAAAAATATTGGTAAATGTAACAGAAAATAAAGAAATATTTCTTTATTTTAAAGCTATTTTATTTTACTTTAAACTAATTTTAAATTCTTTAATTTCTTTATTTTATTTTATGCTTATTGAATAATAAATTAATTTTATGTGATTTTAAATAACATTTATTTATAGATAAAATCAATCTAATTAGAAAGCATTTAATTAGAATCTAATTAGTGGATAGTATCTAACTATAAAAACATTTCTTTATTCCAAAAGTTTTTTCGTTAATAAAAAACTGAATAATAATTAACTTCGAAAATTTATTTATTGATTATTTTTATGCTAATTTTTTATGAACATTTATATATACTTACATTTATATACATATAATTTATTCACACATTGCGTGATAAAAAATATAATATATTACGTTTAATTGTTTTTATTTCCACGTTACTTGACAATATATATTATTATTATATTTAAGCATAATTTAGCACGCAGATTCATTAATCTTGAGTTAAAAGGATTCTTTAATTAGAAGAGCGATTACTTTAATATATATTAGAAAAGTATATGAATTAAAAAAGTGTATTTGTCACAAAATTACATTTATTTTATTCACATTTATTCGTGTTAATACTTCGTTTAAAACTTTACATGTACATTTATAATTATCCACGAAACAAAATAATGCTCTTAAATATTTTATCTTATATATAATATATACATATATTAAATTGGAGTTTACATGCGCAGTTTTCGAAAGTTTTAAATGCCGATTAAATGTCTTCCTAATAATATGTTCAAAAATTAAAAAAGTCTCGTAAGTTTATTTTACTAAAATTATTTAAAAAATTTTTTACTTTAACTTTATCTTATTATTTATCACTGTAATACAAATTAGATATTAGACGGAAGCATTTGTGGAAAACGGACAATCTAGACGCATTGTAACTAATAATTTTTAAAATCAATCGAGCTAAGAAACATCGAAACTTTAATTATTATACTTTTACTATTTTTCAAAGCGCGCTCGAATTGGCATTAAATAAAGAAGATTGTAAATCAGACAATAATTGAAGTCGAAAACATAAATGCCGTAGGAGTTCCCAAACAATGGCTGGACTTAAGCACGAGACGTCATCTGACAAACTTGAATTTATATTTGTAATAAACAGAAGCTCTACAGCTCCTTACGGTCTTATTTAAAACGACACAACACATGAAATCCAAGAATTGCCTCTTCTATTTTATTTATCCAATTTGAAGGGAACAACTTGGCAGGCTCGCAGCCTCACATTGCCTCTACAGTACATCACGCCCGCGCTTACGCGCGCACATCTACACACGCACGCACGCACGCACGCACGCACACACACACACACACACACACACACACACACACACACAGACACAGAGAGACAGAATGTCATTTTCAGCGTAGTTTCCACATATAGACCCGTCAAGCCGCCGTTCGGACGCGTATTAATTGAGTTTTGGATTTTTCGCCTCCTGGCCGCCCTCTCCGAAGCGATAATAATTTAACGGCGTGACTCTCACCTCGTCAACGCTTCTCGCGGTTCCTTATCCGCGCCATTCATGCGGGCGACTTCCCTCCGGACGCGCACAACCGACGAAAGACATCACGGCTCCATATGTATCTTGCTTTCTGTAAAACAGACATTTAGAATGCCTCTCTCTCTCTCTCTCTCTCTCTCTCTTTTACTCTCGCTATGTGCACCAAGCTATATTATGGCTTTGACCAATCTCAGGCAGTTGCTCGCACTCGGCAATTTCACTCTAATGCGAGTGGTTATTCTAACCGAACGCGCACTGCCAAAACATTTATCAAGTCCAGTCCCTGAGCTTTGTAGAAAAGTTGTTATTTAATTATATTTACAGAACGAGTGCATTTTCGGCTGTTATAGCATCTGCTAACTGAATGTTTCGAATCATTTTTAATATAACGTTGCCTAGTATTAGTAAATGGACGTGCAAAGTTACTAGATTGCTTGGCAAACAATGGCAATCTAAATGTTGTTATAGAACATACCTCGTTAATTTTTTACATTATGCTCCATGAAAAATGAATACGTTAAATCCATATTGCCAAAAATAATTCGTTTTTTAGTTCCCTATTTTTCTAGACATATGCTACATAAATATTATCTATTTACATGCAAATTTTCCATTCCATTTCTCTTTTGTGTATTTTGACTTTTCACTTAACCTCTCATTATACGTATTTGATTCTTTCCCTACACACACGCTCTCTCTTTTACTCTCTCTCTCTCTCTCTCTCTCTCTCTCTCTCCTTTTCTGCACCTCAATATAACACATTCATATAAAATTATTAATAATATCTTTAGTTTGTATTATTAATTATATTTTAAAAAATTTTTATAACAATATTTATTTTTTATTTGTAAAAATATTTATTTTTCATCGAAATTATTTATCGAATTCGCGTTTATTTAATGTAATTTAATAATGAATTTATAAGTACTATAAAATAGATTTTGTTTTTATTTAATTAAAAGTTTATTTGAAATAAATCGAATTAAATAAAATTAAATACGGTGTGTAAACATTAAAATAATTTTGCTGATTTAAACATTACTCTGTACCATATTAAATGTTAAATAGAACTTTATTCCCAGTATTTAACTGATTGAAATTCATTTTAAAATGTCAACATTTTTAAATTTCGATAAATTATAAATGTATATTATTGGGTTGCAATTTTCAACTTTTTCTTTTAATTACTTTTAAGAATTTTGTATGAAAGCTTATAAGCTCTTTCATTACAAAATAATTTGTCTTATATTACAAAAGAAGTTAGATAATTATTATTAATTTAATTTTAATTTCAGGTTATTATTTCATAAAAAAATGTTCGATTTTTAAAATATAATTTAAATTGGACTGTTGTTTTTAAAATTAATAACAATTCATATTAATAGTATGTTTACATTTTACTACAATTTTTTAAAGACTTGCTTTCAAAAATTTAATATTTTAACATTTTTATTAATAAAAATTAAAAAGAATATGTATTTTAACTAATATTAAAATTATAATTATTAGTAATTGATTTGTAATTCAGAATTCGAAAGTTTAAAATTTTAATATTTATGGAACTACAAGCACCTTGTTACTTCAAGCTATGTAATTTTTATTTACTTTCCGCATAACTTTTCAACTAAATATTTTCAGCCAAACGAAAAGAGCGAATACAATAATAATGCAGTGGATTTGAATATCAACGCTTACAGAATATATTTTATTGCATTTTCATTGAAACCTGTTCTTGATCTGTTTTGAAAGAATCACTCAGAATATAAATTCTTTAATTCTAACTAGATTGACAATTAAAGTATACATTAGAGATAACATTTCTTTCTTAAAAGGCAACAAGTGTTATAAATAAAAATATTATCATTCATAATTTTTCGTATGCAATAAGACTATCTGATTGAAAATAAATGATTTCCTAAAAATAGAATATAGATACGAACAGTTTTTGCAGTTATGACGGTATCCAGGAGCTTTGACGATTGAATGAATTGCTTACTCATCTTATCAAGATTTAGAAGAGTCTCGTGGAAATTTATTTCCATTTCTTCTATCGTCTCGAAACGTTCATCTTTCAAAGAATTCGACTTTATCGTATCGTAGTTGAAAATAAGAGAGCTTTTACAGTTTTTTTACATACCGCAACAAGAATGCAATTTTGAGAACTTTCTGTAATTTTGAAATGCTTGCTTTGCTCGTTCCTTGAACATCGCATACGAATTATAATTGCCTTTCATTTTAAATTCGTGCGGCTTTTTATAGTATCGGCAATACTCATCTACTTCTTGTCTATCCTGGACGTCAAATTCAAGTCGATTAATTTTTTTTGCTCTAAATCGCTAAGTAAAGTAATAAAAAGATTTGATTATTTGTAAAGTTATTTTAGAGCTTATATCTATAGTACATTAACGAGAAAAGCCATTATTCTAAATAAAAGTCGTTAGAAAGTATGCGAGTACATCGTAATAAATAATGATATTATTAAAAAGCGATAAATAGTTCAATTATCTTGTTATATTACTAAAAACATTAATTAATGATTAAATCTTTATTCACTGACTGGTTTAAAATCTCTGTGGTTATTTCCAATAATTCCGTTTAAATGAGAATAACCAAAATTTGCACATGTACAGGTAGGTTTTGATATTATTGTTCTACTTTGGTCCTTTTTACTTTCACATGTTTCCACAACTACAATTCAATAGTATAAAAGATTCAAACAAATTTAATGTTACATAAATTAAATTAGATAAAAACTGTGAAAAATTCTCATAGAAACTTATGCTTTATTTAATAAAAGAATAAAATTAAAATAATAAAATATTATAACTTATATTGTCTATTAATTATCATAATTATAATAATTTAAAATAAATGTAGTATTTATTAAAATCATAATTAACTTTGATTATATATTTTTTTTAATATAAACTTTATGTTAATCCAAGGGTGGATTCTCATTCACGAAATCATATTCAACATTACAAAAATAGTATTTTATTTTCATGAACTGGTTTGTATATCTTTTAATTATTAAGACATTTATAAGCATAAATTTCAATATCAATAATTGTTTATGAATTTAAAAAATGTATTCAATTTCGATATTTTATTTTATCTATTTATGGAGAGCAAGTATTTTACTTTTATAATATAGTTAAATCGACAATTAATTACTCATATAAAGCTACGATAATATTTTTATATTAAATTTCAAAATAAAAATTTGATATAAAAATACATTTTTACAAATTTAAAAGAGTACTTTCGTTACCCTAATTATTTTTTATTTATAAATGCAATATTATTGACTATATGCGTAAACATTGCTGCAGATATATAGAATTTATAGATTCAATTTTTTAAAAAAAATTTCATAAACTTACTTTTAGTCTTTGAAAACACCACACTTGTCATACTTGTTCGGCTACACTCTATACAAGATGAGAAAAAAAACTTATCTTAATACATTATAATAAATATTAAATAATTAAGATAAAAATATAAATTACCTTTATGTAGTATTATTTTGTTCTCTGTTGGACAATATTTAATACTAAATTATTAGATTTACATAAAAAGTTTTTATGATAAAAATAATTGTTGGCCATACGATGCAAAATCAGCTCTTTTTATTCATATTTTTTATTTTTT
>JAPYYT010005104.1:0-14518 GCA_030522565.1 Ceratosolen corneri | reverse complement strand
GCGGATAAACCATTTCTCCTTAAAATTATTGTTATTGTTGTTGTTATTATTATTATTATTATTATTATTATTATTATTATTATTATTATTATTATTATTGTTGTTGTTGTTGTTGTTGTTGTCGTTGTTGTTGTTGTTGTTGTTGTTGTTATTGTTGTTGTTGTTGTTGTTGTTGTTGTTGTTGTTGTTGTTGTTGTTGTTTATTATTATTATTATTATAAGGGTATGAAGGAATCGTAGTAAAAGTAATTATGTTTGAACAATAAATTATCTACCCTACAAAACATAATATGCAGTCATTTATTTTTAATTATTTTATTCTCTTAAAAAATAATGTATAATATTAGAAAATTTTAGAAAAGTCACCCAATACTTTAGAATAATGTCAGCCGTAACAGTAACATGAAAAGCTATTTCTTATTAAAATATATTATTTTGGCTTATTTAAAAATATTATGTCAACGGGTGCACAGAGAAAAAGGTGATTAAATATAAAACAATTATTTGTAAGTATCATATTAGTGGGCTTGACAATTACAGGTTAAAAAAAATATCAGAACCTAGAATAAAATGATAAATATTGTCCGTAAATTGAATATTATAAAAAGGTAACACAATAATGAGAAAATATTATTCACGTATATGTGTTGAAAAGACAAAGAAATAAAAATTCGGAATATTTTCGTAATATAATTTTGCTATTACCGAAAGAATTGATAATTTGGTTTTCACAAGTAAGACAAAACAGCAATTGAAAATTTCATTAGAAATTTAACGTTCAAGGTGGGCGAAAATTTAAAAAGAAAATAAAAAACGAAGGAACATATTTTTTACTAAAATAAATTTTAATTTGTTATTTTAAGTGAGTAGTAAATTACGTAAAAGTTTAAAATAAAAATACAGAATAATAAGTTAAAAGAAGCATATTTCTACATATTTCAAGTATATATGGATGTCATATTTATATTCATTTCACGAAGAGAAATACTGACAACGAAGACAAAGGAAGTCACTAGTAGTTGAAGAAGAGACAACAATACTGGTGGTAGTGAAAGAAAGAATAAAAATAAAGAGGAAAAGAAAGAAGAAGTATTATTATCCGGGGAAATCTGAAAGACCATCCCTGAGAGATCCGAGATCGGTCACGTTCGTCCGACTAATACACACACACACACACACACACACACACACACACATGTATGTATAATATGCGTGAATGCACGTATGTTCGTGTGTGGTTGAGCTGTGTACCTATGTGTGCATGCACGTACGTGTCTGGTGTAAAGGGAAAGTTTCTCTCCCGCGAATTCGCGACTCGGTATTTCTCTCTCATACTCCATCTTCTCCTTCTACTGGCTTTCCTCCTTTTTTCTTTTCCCCGAGTCCGTCGGAAAGTGCGTTGGTCAAGATCTACTATGTACATATCTTCTTTCTAAAGATCCTTCTGACAAAAAGATGAAGCGGACATAAGAGACTTTCACAGGTAAAATTGTACACACTGATATTGTGAAAACTTAGATATATCGTCGTTGCGAATGGTCTATTCTGTTCTTGAGAAAAATCTAGTCCACGGAAAATTAATAATAAAATATCAATCATTAAGCATACAATTTTAAAATGTAGATAAATTATTCCTCTTATAAATTGAAGAACTTATTAATTATTGTAATCTTCGGATTAGATTTGTGTATATAAGAACACTACGAAAAATGGAAAATTTTCTTCGTAAATATAGACTCGAAATGCATTAAATCAGTTTTCAAATTAATTACTTCTAATTACAGTGATTAATCTGCTCGGAAATACTAATATCGCTCAAATATTATGCCAAACAATTTAATCTATAGCTACGTTCATTTATAAAAATTGATTAAGAGCTTTATTGGCATCCTCCTCAATTCCTCTATCTAATTAAGTTCAAAACCACTTATCGTTACTTAACTTTTTATACAACCCAATATGCTCCCACTTCTGTCATTAGTATACTAATAATGTGGCCCTAATGTTTTTATTAATAATATTTTTGTCGTGAAACTAATTTTCTTTTTCCCCTCTATCATCGATTTTCTATATTACTCGGATTTCAATAACTTTTCATCTCTAGCACTCATCACGGCTATCGTTGAGGAGCGAATTTTTGCTTAGTAAATTCTAACAAATTCCATTATTTGATTTATTTTAATTCAGAAAATTCAAAGAAAAAGGTCCTTTCATCTATATTATGAATTTCTATTCTGTTCGAAAATCTAAGAGTTTGCTGAATATAATTATCACTCTAATAATTATGGTAGCTTATCATTGACGATTTAAATACACAAACTCCGAATACTCATAGTTTAAAATAAAATCCCGAATGATAACATTGCTTGTAAGATTCTTAAGAATTGCGAACTCCAGTTGCATTTTTGACAGGATTTAAGGTTGAACTTTCTACTTTAGCTTCTTAATTTCTTCACTCGATTTCTTCTAATGCCTTTCATATACAGCAGTTATTTAGTTCTTGCGCTATAGAGAATTCTTACATCGAAGATAAAGTCAGCGCGAGGAAATCACGATTCCAAAGTTTTTAGTATTAAAGTTTTATTACCGTATCGAAGTCATATCAAATTCATGAGCACTAAAAATTGTAAAAGACTATTCTGCCGCATGCAATGATTCTAAATGACTATAAATATTAATGTTAATTTAACTTACAATGTACGTCGCTTCGTAGAGCGAGTCTTTAAATGAAAGGAGCATGAAGCAAGCTAAGCTCACTCGTTCGAATCATTTGGTAACTTTCTTACACGAGTCTAAATAACGTCCTCGAACTTCATAACGGAATTCACACTCAAATTGGCAAATTAACAACCACCTCAATACCAAAAGCACACACATTCTGGGCATTACATTAGAACAAGCATATCGAAAATCTCAACACCTCATGCATAGGCACATCTGATATCCTCTTCCGGTGGTCGGTGCGCGTGGAGGTCAGCGACGTACAAATCAGCCAAGCTCGTGTCAGCGAGCGGCTAATTAAATAATGCCAGCAGAGCCCGTCTGCACACTACTAGTGGCGGTGTAGGAGGATGGGGTTGGTCTACGGCGGGCTGGCGGGGGGGGACGAAGAGGGGAGTGAAGGAGGAGCCAGCTAAACGTGACTTAACACTAATTGAAACGAATGATCGCACGTCACGCGCCTCCTACCCTGCATTCGACGGGATATTGTAGCGGAGCCGTCTTTCCTCACTTTCAATAAGCTTTCCGGGCAGGCGGAGGAACTTTTCTGGACCTCGTCCTTTTCGCGTCTTACCTCGAAACCTACGCTTATTGGAAAGAATATAAATTTCGTGTGCCCAGTTTGATTAGTCATTTACTATATTAAAATGTTGAAAGGAATTTCCTATATAAGGAACTTAAGAATCGAAGTAAAGTACATTTGATATGTGGATGTTATTGTTATAAATTACTAGACTTTTAAGAAACTGAAAAAATAGGAGCAATAGCTTTGTTGTTCAATCATTTATTGTTTTATTAACAATGTACGTGTAGTTCTACAAGCCGAACAAATAATCTGTGACGATTCATTATGATGCATGAATTTGCAAATGATGTTTGAAAATTTCAAATACAAAAGTAAAAATGGGATTCGTTAATAATAATGTGCATATGTAAATGCGTGCGCGCACCCGTTGTTCGCGCGCGTAAGCTGTGTGCGTGTGCGCGAGAGCGCACGGATAAATGTGTATTATTTATGACCTTTTATGAATACTTATCAGTGTTTTAAAAATAGGCATATATAAGAAAATGTTTGCCGAATTGTTTCTTAATACATATCACGACGAATGTGTTTTACTATCATATTTCATTTACATTCTAAAACAAGATATATTATCTTCAATAAGATTCTTTATCTTCATCGAGATATATTATACTTCAACTACATATTATCTCGACTTCAGTAATATCTTTAAAACTCTCGGCTAATATGCATGTTTGCTTACGCTTAAGGAATTAATGATGATACATAATATACGATTGCAATGATCATTGGACTTACATTCATGAAGAATGCACTTATTCGTCGTAACATTCTCCCATTTTCGATTCTACAACATCCCTAGCTTTTCTAACGGAGATTGCAAGTCGTTATCTCGTCGATTTTATGCATACACGCGTTCTTGCAAATTACTCATTCGCAAATACGCGGGTTTTATCCGATTGAATCCGACAGTAACTTACAACGAGAAAGGCAGATAATGTACCACGTGAATTTAAATTAGCCATAAACTGTGTAGGTTCGTATCTTTTATTTTTCTTTTGGCACC
Organism: Ceratosolen corneri; assembly: GCA_030522565.1. NCBI lineage: Eukaryota > Metazoa > Arthropoda > Insecta > Hymenoptera > Agaonidae > Ceratosolen > Ceratosolen corneri. Next base: position 10,208 of record JAPYYT010005104.1, on the reverse strand, counting down.
ATTTTGTTTTGTGATAAAGAATATGCTAACCAGACAACATAGTAATACATTAAGTGCATCATATTGTAATTAAATATTACGAATTATGTGACATAAAAGATAATAGACTAATTCGTAGAAATAATTATCTCTATGTTTAAAATCGTGTACTGATTATAAGTTATTAGTAAATAGTAAACTTTCAACGATGTAATACCAATTTCTAAAGTGTATTGAGAAATACAGTCCTACACTGTAAGATAAAGAGGGTAAGGTATACAAAAATAAACTAAAAATAATATCTGGAATATATATGGAATTTTAAAAATAAATCAAAAATTGAATGTTCGTAAACAGGTATTGATAAACTTATATTTCCCTATCAATATATGCGTATTAATTGTGCTATTTTGTTTAAATAACGAATATTAATATATACAATTAGTATTAGTATTTTTATTGCAAACGATACTCAAATATTTAAATTAGTATCGATCACTTTTTCTCGGAATTTATTCTTTAAATAATGAAGTCACAATACGTAGAATTTATTTTATTTAATAAATCTCATTCGTAGTATTCGACAATGCATTCAAATCAAATCCGTTATGCATTTTACACTTTTACAGTGTGTGTAAACTGATAATTAATATTTTATGAAAGTTCCGAGTTTTATATTGCTTAACAGATTAATATTTTTTTAATAGAAAACACTTTGAATGTAAAACACGTTACACTTGACCATTATATATTTTGAAATATAGTACTAGAAAACTCGGCTTTTATTTATCGCCAATAATCCGATACTTAAATTAAATGAAGTGCATAATTCAGTAAGACAATTACAATGAAGTAGAATAAAAAAGATACAAAATTATTAAGAAACAAGGTTCGCTTTATGAAAGTGATTACCATAGCTAACAATTTCATTGGCATAATTATTTAGGAAAATATATAATATGCCTGTCTATAGGACGACGAGAAGAGCGAGAGACCGACATGGCTGCAAGTAAGAGCTTTGCACTTGTGTGCTATCTCTACTTTTAAGACCCTCCTCCCCTAGCAGTACCCCCCCCCATCTCGCTCTCTCTCTCTCTCTCTCTCTCTCTCTCTCTCTCTATCTATCTATCTATCTCTCTCTGTGGATAGCTCTCTTAGAAACTGTCTCCTCGAGAATGAAACCAATTACTCCAATGGCGGGTGAAAATCTGTTGTGGATGACCCTCCGGGCAAACGGCTTCGTTTAGGGTCTCCGTTTTAGTCTCATCTGGTTAGCTTATATTTTTAGTTCAGTTGAGCACCATTTTCGGATAAATATGCAAGAAGTACCATTTAGTCATTGAAAACCGAAGACCGTTTGGATTTAAAATGAATTATGTCTTTTAGAATGACGTAAGTTAGTGCATTCGAATGGTTACTTGGCGTAGGTTTAATAGAATAATCAGCAAGAATGTCGACTGGTTATGATAATTATAAAAATTATACGAGTGATTTCAGTGATGACGCTGAGTTATTTTCGAAAAGGAAGTTATTTAATTTACAGATGTATTTATTATTTTGTAAATGAGCGAGGATCTATTAATCAGTATATGCGGATACTGGTCGACGGATAATATTAGAATATAATGATTATTAGTAAAAATATCAGTTTAGACTATATAAATTGTTGAGATTTAGACATTGTATTTCTTCAAACATATTAACATATGAAGGTAAATTAAGTACAATTGTATAATACAGTCGCTTTATGTAATAGAATGATAATCATGTAACCTAGAAACTGAAAAATACACCTTTACATGTGATTATTTCCGAAAGGACAAAATGAAAAATCTATTCGAAATATTATACACCAGAATAATAATAAAATTAATAACAAATTGATAAAGTACTTATCTTTCGATAAAAAAAAAGCGAGTGTCTTTAAAAAAACAAAAGCATAGGAAATAAGTATATTTTTATATTCTGCAAGTCAAGTCAACTCTAAATTCGTTATAAATGTCCTAGTTTTGAATAGGAAGTGGCACTTTTAATATTCATTGTGCAGGTATAGAAATGCAAATGAGTGCAACTAATTTAAATTTCAAAACACTATTCTCCATATTTCGCAAGACTAAAGACTTAATGTAATACATTAAGGCCAGCAATTTTAACGATAGATTAATAGATGTCCCTTATTTTTACATATGCTTGAGCTTAAGGCCCACCTAAAACAACCAGCCTAAGCTAATTTTAGTTAACTACAATGCATTCGATCTCTTCCAACCTTAGCACACTCGATAACATTGACGAGATTCTTCGAAAATTAATTTCCTTAAACGCAAGAAACACATCATCCGCATACTGTAGGACCCTATAAATTTCATCCATATGTATGTATTCCCGTGTCTATAGTACAGCAGTGTGTAAGGGCGGATCTACAGATAGACAACAAAAAGGACCGTGAAGGACTAAGCATAGCCTGTAGCGAGGATCGGGGAAGTTAGTAGCATCCCCGAGGAAGATATGGCAAAGAGTCCATGTATAGTTAAAGTGCAGCCCTAAGGAACCCTTCCTTCCGTCCCGTCGATCCCCCCCCCGCTCCATTTAGCCCTTGGGGGGAGGGCAGTAGTATGCTCGAGGCAAGGTTTTGAGCAAAGGGTAGAACACGACTGAACGCTTCTTGATATAGTTAACTAAGACACGGCAAGCGCATTCGTTAATTAACAGCAAGCATCCTCGCATAAGATAACTTTTTATCAATACGTCGTCTAATTAATATAATTGATGTTGGTATTTAATTTCACATTGCATTGAGATATTAATATTAATTACCTTTTATAGTACGTGAGTATTCATAACGAATTGGATAAGCACTTTAATTATAAAGGCAGTGCGTGGAAGTACATTTGCCTGGCATCGGAGGTCTCAAGAATCAAATTTCATAAGTATTTTAGATGAGTATGTGTCAAGTTGTAAGTACATCGATTAGGAGCATGCGTTGAAAATTCGGCAGTGAAGGATTGTTGGAAATTTGTAAATGGCTTGATATTGGCTCGAATTAGCCTCGAAGTACACGACGATAGTTAGAAAAATGTTGTGCAAGAATTTAAAAACAAATTACAGTTATGGTTACAGTGGACGAGACGTTTCCAAATTATCACATGAGCCTATGGTTTAGCTTCCGTTAGTTTATAAAATGTATTTTTAGCGTATTACTGAGATTAAAATCTATTGGTAAGATTTTAAATATTTAGCTTTGCATAACTCAATCAGTTAAAAAAGTAATATCATAAACTTGCTGATAAAATAATTGACTTGCTAAAATTGGTTTGAATTTTTCGTATTTATGATACTATTATAAGAATATTAAAAATTTTAAATTAAGATCATTCGTGAAATAGATATAGCAAAGGATGAGAAGCAGAAAATTTTTTAAGAATTATTATAACTACAGTGGAAAGTGCACAAAATAGGGATGAATATAAGTTAATATAATACTCATTTCCCTCTTTTTTATGTAATGTACATAGTTTCATCCTCTTGAACGAAGACATAATAGAAATTTTATGCGCATAATGTTTTTCATTCTGTTTTTTAAGACGGGAATGAGGTTAGAAATTTCATCCACGTACTTATACTAGATCATGGACTTCCTAGATCAACTTATTTTAATAAATAAAAGGGAAAAACCGGGAGAAAACAGTTTTCCCTTAGCTATTTAACGAATCGATCGATTACATAGAAATAGCGTATTCGAAATTCCGAAACACTATGATGTTAAAATATATATAAATTATGATACTTCGATTGCATCAGAATATAGATATACATTTATTCTTATAAATTTTATCATATCACTAAGCTACAAGTACTTTTGAACAATTGATTAATCATACGCTCGAATAATGGACTATAATTTTTAACGCAATTATAAAAAAATAACGAGTGATTACTAATTAGTAGAAAAGTGTATTGAAACTCAATTGAGACGTAAGATCAAAATTTGTTAAATGTAACGAGTGTCCGAGTCAACAAGTAGGCGAAGCGACACGCACTATTCGCTCCAACGATATATCCCGAAAAAGCTCGATAACGCCGTCGTGTTCAAAGATCCAGTAACGAATGCTCTTTATGTGGCCTGCAGCATGAACGAAAATGAGCTAAAGCCAAGGAAGATTCACAACTCGAACGGCTACCATCCATTTATTTATATTATTGCACATTGCCGATACAGGCCAGCTCTTAACGCCCTGCCGCGCCGACGCCATTTTTCTATAAATCCAGAGCACGTGCACGTTTTTCCTGATGTGCCCTTAGCGTCCATTTCACGAGGATTATTAGAAGCCGTTACTTTTCGGCTGACTTGCAGCTAGCGAAACAAACCCTTCCTCCCGCTTACCCAGCGATAATGACTGCATTCTCGGCAGGCGAGCCGTGGTGGAGCTAAGGTGGCAACTCGCTCGCCTCGGTGGCGACGATTTCGAATGCACGAGGTTAGGCAGAATTCACACAAGACGCAAAAGGAATTGCCGAGGGTGGAAAAGGAGGAGGGTGAAGCCAAGTGAGAGGAGAGTTGCCGAGCTGCTGGCGCGCGATAAGCCTCTTTCTGGCCCGGCGTTTTCCACTTGATATGTTCCTATAACTCAGCGACCCCAGCTGATATCACTGCTCCTCCCATACTCGATCGATAATTCAAGCCTTTTGCTGAAAAGAGACCCCTGTGCCACTTTTTCCCTGTCAGGCTACCCCGTGCCCCGACCGGCCCGTGGCCCCGGCGCCGAGATGCGAGCGGAGGAGCCTCCGCTGACGATCGAATCGCGTCCTGACGAATCGCTGCCTCGGAAACCGATGTCCGTTGGGGTTCACCCGAGGGATTCCGGTAATTGGATGGAATTACGGAGCGACACTCGCGTGCCTCTCAGTCTCTTTGTATCATTGATGCTTCTTTGGTGAACTGGAGAAGAAAAAAGTGCTGGAGCTTGCCCCAAGATCGACTGACATTCGTCAAATGTGTCTGCTGGATGCGCTCGCGTTTTGAAGGGAATAATTGGATCAAACAATTTGGATGAAATTGCTAATAAAATGTCGAGCTTAATCTTATAAGCATGAAGTATTAATCTCTTTTAGAATGAAACCTGCGAAATATAGGAAACTAATATCGTAAGCCTTAGTTCATATTAAGCGAAGGATAAATTGCTTCGGTGCCTATATTTAAAATTTTCGAGTTTAATAAAGTTTCTACCATTGATTCACTGAATTTGCTATTCATACGTGTACATAAATTATGTAAAATTATAAAAATTATATTATATAGAAGATAAATAAAACGAAAGCAAATGAAAAAATGCAAGGGTTATGATATTCTTAAATAAAAAATAACTAATTTCATATGTGATGGAAGATATTTTACCTGAACTGTGTATTTAATTTCCCATGCACATTTTACGTAAACAAAAACATAAATTATATAAAATTTTTACGGTTCTCACGGGAATTTGTTGACATATTTTCCTCCGCGTGAGCTATAGCCCATATTTATTCTACCTCTCAGAAAATTAATTTTCCTGAAATAAACGTTCGTATACTTAGTTTACTAAAAATGTAAAACAATGTTTTAAGTAATGCCATTAAATAGTGCTTAAAACATCAGTTTGATAATGAAGTAAGTTCTATTAATTATTTATAATATTCAGTAGATGTATTGGGTCGCACTAATGCAAGAATTATAAAATTGTGAAAGTAAAACAATTACATTTAAATAAAACATATTTATGAATTATACAAAAAGGTCATGGTAAAATAATGTCATTTTTCTTAAAACATATTAACATTTTAATGTTTTTTAATATGACAATGCACATTGCTTTATTTAAACTAATTTAAATCTCTAGACAAATACTCCATGCAAACTCGGAAATAAACTACTTAATATATTATTATATATTTTCTTAAAAGTAATCTTAATACATTAGAAGATAATATTTTTAATTACAATTATGAAATTACATTTCTCATAGACAGCCCTTTATTCGATGGTATTTCAGTATTAGCGCAATCCAAATAATTACAATTCAACAGTTTTTTTTTTTTTTTAATTACAGTTAAAAGCGCTTAAATAAATATAATCTCGTAATATACATATTATTAATAGTCAGGGCATAATGCGACTGAACACAACTAAAATGAATGGAATTGAATGTGGATATTTGACTTCTTTGATAAATTCTTGTTACATATGAAATCTGCAAGACACGGGCATTAATATGCGAAACTAATGGTTAATATAACAATTAGCGCATTCTACATAATTATTATAATCCACGAAGTTTGTGTAAGCCCCTTCGGCTTATTTAGATAAATTTTAGTCAAAATCTATTGAAGCTAGTATATTTGGAGCGAGTGGCTTTATCGATTCAGCTCATTGATATCCATCCAACTTCATCTCTGTCGATTCTGAGCAGCAGCATTGTCGGGATGAAATTGTCAATGACGTCGAAGGGAGGCTGGCTGCTAGTCGAGGATTTACCTGTTCATGATCCGGCATCCCGTTTGATGAATTGGCTACACGGATCACCCAAGAGTTCGTCTGTGTTTGCCCGGTGGGCGCATCTATATGTAACCAAACACATTGAACCTCGTGAAATGGCCTAGAGTCCGACTACCAAACTTCTAAATATTCAAGGAGCTAACGAACCAAAATTCGATTACATTTGGTTTATTAAGTCGAATCATCGGCCTTATTAACCTAATGCAGATCGAGCAACAATGCTCACAACACGCATTAACAAAGTTATCGAATGCGTGTTATCAAGGCGCAAACTGATTTTGTTACCAATTACTCCTGCTTCACCCCATCATTACATCCAACTATTCTATGAGCGTGAATCTGAAAAGTATGAATATTTTAAAGATGCGAATATAAATATTTAGTAACTTGAGCACTAGAAAATTGAATATTTTGGAACCCCGTCGACACTCCCATTAACAATGCTTATTAAATATAAAAAATTAATTGAAACCTAGCATAGAATGATAAATTATAATAATATAATAATAAAATCACATTGAATATTAGATATTGTTCCGTTATATTTCAAAGTACTTTGTTACTTTTTTAAAAAGTCTGATTCAAATAAGCCGAGGATAACAATGATGAAAACTTTATTGTTTCTTAGTATGGCAAATGACGGGCATAAATATAAAACGTACACATCAACATATATCTTCAGTAGGCAATTTGAAATTCTCATTAATATTTTAAGTCGCATTTCCACTAGGTGTGATGCATCAAACCATGCTAGAGGACGATATTAAGTTTAACAAGATAGAGTGGTAAGACAAAGTACCTTCAGTACATGGTTGTAAAGTAATGGTAGTGGTGTCGGTTGTCGTCATCGTGAACTTTAATTCTTGCGTGACCACTTGAATATCGCTATACATTTGTCTTACGCCGCACCCTCGTCAAGATGCACCGACGTTTTCATCCCTTCCAGGAGCAGCAGTCCTTTGCTTCACACTGACGAAGGATAGAGGACGAGCTTCGGTCAATATATAAATGTTAACCCTCTAGATTTGGAAGATGCTCTAAAAGATCGTAACTTCTATAATATTATACAAAACAGCGAACTTTAGCATTAGCTGTGTTGATAGCTATATTTTAATAGCTTCTCTGCTACCGAGAAGATCTTTGGCTGTCAACTATATGGTGGAAATGTTAATTAAAATGTTGGCACTAGATTTCTAAATAGGTAAAATTAAGCATAAAATTTATTAAATTTTTTCCGATAAAATTCCGTCAAAACGCGCATTATCCCAGTATCAATTATTAAGAGTAAAACATTTTGTGTTTTTATTTTATGAGCGTGCGGATTATTAAAAATTAAGATGCTTGTCTAACATTATAACATAATTATATATATATAACATAAATAATACGTTATATTTTACGTTTAATTATCTGTTTATCATTTGCTGAGTAATAAAATTGATTGGTACGGAATTTAAATCTAACGAAAAGAGAAAGTGACTCGTAAAAGGAAAATTTGCTTACACTTATCAAAATAAATACAATCTACTAGCCTATGTAAAATAAAGCACAATAAAAGAAGACTTGAGGATGTGTATTTAATCAACATTATATACGCCATTCGTCTATTCACATGAAGTAATAAATAAGAAAACAAGATGTAATAAGCAAAGATATAAATTGAACTGAAGAGCATTTAGTCATAAAAATAATCTGTTCAGTGATTCTTATTAAATTACCCAAGCATGAAAGTACGGACTTCAAAATTCTTTTCAAAATGTACGATCAGGCATTTTACTTATCAAATAAGCAAAGTATCAAAATAACCTCACCTCATTTATATTCTTTCTCATTCGTATTCTTTACTAATAAATCTATAAAGAACTATGCAAAGCTTTGTAATTATCTATTTTATTTTAAAACCGATGCGATTTTAATCACCCGCTTATAATGCTTAAAATACCATATCCGTCGTCGTATATTTTCATGCTTTATTATAAGAGCATATTTCTTTTATTTGCTACTTTTATATTTGAGTACATCAGTACAATACGAAAAAACTACTCAGTCGAAATATAATATCAGATTTAGGAGCAAGGATTACCTTAAACGAAATAGTTTTTTCTCTTTTGCACTTTCTCATTTTCATTTCTACTTTCCTTTCCCATCGCCAAACTCTCGATTACTCATTTATGCTCCACCTCCAAAAAGAATAGTATTGAACAAGGACGCGCATAGGCAAGAGGAAAGTGAATTTCGATAATCGAGTGAAGTGCTGAGTCGAGTCTATATACATCATGAGCTTTTTATTCACTTCCGGTGACATTAGTTCTGTAATACAATTATTGTAGATGAAAGACATAACTCACTCGAATAGAGCATAGCATCGCAACTTGCTTTTATCCACACGTATGCAATTGTCTGACTGCGTGCATACGTATATGTGCTACTAAACGTAAAATAGCTAACTGAATGTTATATTAAAATAATATAAATGACTGAATTCAGATTGACTAATGAATTTTCTGACATGCAAAATCTATTTGAATTTGTTGAAGGCGTAGATAAAAAATTGAAAAAACTAAAAAACAAACTTATTCCTTGTATTCTTTCCCAAATTAAATGCTTTAATATACAGTTATTAACATTACTTTAACGTCTTTTTCATGTTCCCAATATATAGTCAAATTTTATATCGATAGTCACAGTGATTCGTCATAAATCTTTATAACATTATATCTCAAAAAATTCCCAATCTTGAAAACTTCGCAAATATTTGATCTATCATATTTTATTAGTCTCATCCCGAGCTACATAGAGCAAATGATATTTAAAACTAGAAAATTGCGTGCTGCGTATGCTGGGTAAGCTAATGACTCGGCCTATCAGTACAATCTAGCAAAAAAAAATTTGTTTTAAAAATCATTGATTTAAGAAGGCCCACGTAAAAGTCGTATTGTTTAAGGAAATATAGACAATGACAATACATTTATTTTACCTGTTTCGACGGCCTAGTGATAGACGTTTCACCTTGTGTGACTGCATGCACACCCTGATGTTAAGAAGTGGGGGGGATATAATAGGAGTGATGTTGGCGATAGGATTAATTGATTCTTTTAACACGTGTGTGTGCTTTTTCTATTTATTTATTTATAAATGCTCTGTCGACTGGCAATGTGTTTGCGGATGTTTGTGTGTGTGTGTGTGTTAATGATAAATGGCCGTAACGCTTGAGCGGAGATTTAATTGCATTCGAAAATCTGCCGCGCCGCCTAGCCCCGTTTACACTGAGTTGGATGTAACAAACCTCAACTGCGGTGTAAGGTTCAAGTGTTAGTTGACTCTACTTTATTTCTCTTATGAACTGCTTGGTTGCTGCAATCGTGGATTAGGCGCAGACGCGCTTGGGAGGGCTGGTTTCCCTCCTTGATGATTGCTAATAGAATATCAGGCTTTCTTGTTGACCTCGGGCTGAATATTGCGTAGTTGCTTCAGCTGGAGGGAGTGCGGTTTCTTTTTCTCTTTGTTGGTTGCCTTTGCCAGTCTTCGTAGTTGATAATTGAACTGCACTCAAAGGCGGTGTTTTCCACACTGATTCGACGGCGTGGCTCACTGTGCCCTCACAGTTCGCCTCGCGACTTTACGCCACCCCGCCGAAACTAATTACTTGATTTTTCTTATTGGTCCCGCGATCGGCACTAATTATTATTGGTGTACTGAG
>JAPYYT010005099.1:0-12833 GCA_030522565.1 Ceratosolen corneri | reverse complement strand
CAAGCGCCGGTTACTCGACACCGCCGCCCGTTTATTTCGGATAGTAAAGACAATGCGTAGTTAAGTGCGACAGTGCGGGATAACACAAACATATAGACGATCGCACCTCGCGTAACGTGTAAGTGCGGCCATCACATCGTGCATATACAACCCGCGCTACGCGTCTCATGAAGGTGCGGCTTTTCAACTTTGTACCGATTATCGTTTTATTAAATATATATATAAGTGCGTGCGTTTTCGATCTTTTTTATAAATTCAATAAATTTCTACTTAAGTGCGTGCGTTTTCGATCTTTTTTATAAATTCAATAAATTTCTACTTGTTTCTACATTACCCCGATTACATTAATTTTCTATCTTGTTTTTCTCCCTGCTATCTCAACCCTTCCACTAACTGAATTTTCACACTCGGGGTTACGCCCGAACAATACTATTAGTACAATATAGTGTATAAGATCGATTTTCATACTCTCACAAATAAGGCAGGATTGGTATGGCAATTGTATATATAACAATATATGGCATTTTGGCAAATTCATGGAAAAAATCCTATAAAAAATATAAATTTTTATCGAATATAATATATAGTAAAAATTTTAAATCATGTTTTATAAAATGACAGTTTTATACATTTTTTAAATTCCAGTATTATATATAGTATTATGAAAAAATAATAAAAAATTTATGAACGACACCAAAATAAAATGAAAAAATAATAAGTCTTATAAACTATAGAATTTAAAACAAATGAAATAATTTTTATTTTCATTTTTAAAAAATTTCCACCAATACATAAAATGTTTCGAAATGTAAAATTTTTCTTTAGAACTTTATTTTGATTTTTAAAAAAAAGATGTTTTAATTCTTACGTATTTTTCACAGTTCTAAATTCTCTTTTAAATTAATAATTTAGAAATAAGCTCTTTAGTTACAGTTTGTAAGATGTTATCTTTTCAATCAATGTTGGTTATTTTTATAATCTTTATAGAATTTGTTATATATATTTTTAAAATACACCTAATATTGTATTAAATATGATAAAAATATATCCTAATTAAATAATAATTTTAACAATTTTTAATTTCAATAAATAATAAAAATGAGAAAGTTTCTGTTTGTTGAATTCATATAAAATAAATATTTTTATTTTCTTCGATATTTTTAGGCTACATTTAAAGTATTATTTACTATAAAATATTCTTAACTTTAATATACATATATATTTATATATATGAGGATTGTAAATATAAAATTTGCAAAAATATGGGATAACAAATTTGTATTTTCATTTTTATTTGTAATCTGATTGTAGACATTAAACTTTGTTTATATTTAATGACATATTTTTATAAATAAAATTGTAAAATTTACAGTAATAGCAGAAAACCTGAATCAATTTATTTGATGTGATATATAATGTAGCTATTAATAATCTATGCATAAAAATTATTTAATAGTGAATATTATAGTTAATAGTGCATTACGATATGTTGAAATTAAAATTTTGGAAAAATATAGCATAAAGTATACAAAAATTTAATTATAACTAAATTCATAAAATTACTTATATTTAAACCTAATAAGTGTTTTATAATTATTCAAGACTTGTGCTTACGAAGGTGCTATCGCAGATGTCACCTGTGAATCCTGAATATTATGCCAAGTTATATTATGTGTATTTGTTTGTATATATTTAAAATCTTGATGTTTGTGATGCTGTCCTTCAACATGACTATCAGAATTTTTATGAGAAACTGACATACGAACTCGTTCAGTTGTTCCACCATTAAAACAACCACATAATGTTGATGTTAAAATACCTAATGCGCCACCTAAATTAAGATAACTATTTATAATCTTACTCATAATTATTTGAGTTTTGCTTTTTCATTTAGATTATTTATAATATTTATATTTCATTAAATCATTTTAAAATATTTATTTTATTATAACTTTTAATATTATTAATTATTCCATCAGTAATACTCCTTTTTTTCTTTTTCATAAAAATCATTGAAGTATAAAAATAATGTAGACATTGAATATGTTTTTTAATAAAATTCACAAATATTAATTTTTTTTAACAATTTGTTTCACTAAATAATCTTTTTGTGAATAATTGATACCTTTAATGATTTTAAAAAATGAATATTATTTATAATTTTTCATTCGTTAATCAAAATTTTTTTCTTTTTCATAAAAATCATTGAAGTATAAAAATAATGTAGATATTAAATATGTTTTTTAATGAAATTTACAAATATTAATTTTTTTGTTAATAATTGATATCTTTATTGATTTTAAAAAACGAATATTATTTATAATTTTTCTTTCGTTAATCGAAATTTTTTTCCTTTTTATAAAAATCATTGAAGTATAAAAATAATGTAGATATTTGTTCGCGATTCCGACAGAATCTTGAGTAGTCACTAAATAAGACCTATATACTTGTTCGCGCCTGAACCCGAGTGTGAATTCTCCCAGTAGTGGTGTGAGGGAGAAGCAGATAGTGAAAGGGTTGAGATAACAGGGTTCAAAAATAGAAAGCGGTATAGGCATGATAATGCCAATCCGATCATCTTTATTGAATAATAATGGTAACGCAATGTAATTCTAGATATGATTATGAGTATTCTTGTTTATATGATACAGTGAAGAGCCGCACTTTCACTAGATTAGAAGTGCGTATTGTTTATGCAGTGTCTTATCGCTGCATAAAACACTTTCGCACTTGATGTCGCGAATTGGTTTATTATAATTCCTCGAGCTTGAGTTCAATTGTTTATGGATTGTCCGAAATAAAATGACGGCTCTGGTCTAGCAATAATAATGGATTATGCGTAGACAATGTGCCGCGTGGTCTTATATGGGTTTTTTGGCCGACGGGCTCCGTGCCACATGCATTCGCGCGTTGCTGAGCCGTCGCCAGACTATCAAGTTTCTGGGAAATGCGTTCCGTTATACGCGATGCTGGGCTCAAGCATACATGTGGCACGCGAGAACGCGAACCGTGTTGCTACTTGCCTCTTATTGCGCTGTTCACTTTTGCGCTCGACCTGGGAGTTCCGTCCAGTGTGAGAAGGAGTCAACCGCGGGCTAAGTAGAGCTTACCGTCTGGGCGAAGCTTCTCGTTGTACGAACTTAGACACTGGCTAAGGAACTACACGTATATAAGACCATGGGTTGCACTGGAGACCTTTCCGATTGGTAGCGGAAAACGTTGCAGTTGGAGAAAAAGTGCCGACTCGGCGTGATTGCGATCTTATTTTATAGCTGAAGGGCTAGCTAGTCCGCCGAGGATTCATGGTTGGGGGTCTGACGAATTTCCCTAAGTTGTTGAGATGAAAGAACAAAAAAGGTCCTCTTATGGGCAGGGGGTTATCTTGCCACACGCGTTGCACTTCAAAAGCGCGCCCCGCTTTTACTGGAAACACTGGGTTTGTAAATAAAGTGTGGCAATCGATTCTAACAGAAGGACTTGTAAATAATATTCGTAAGATGTTAACCGAATATCCTAGCAAGGGTCATATTCTACAATAAATTGAATAAATTTATACAATAAATTGAAAAATTAAATTTCGAAATTCAAAACATCTGAAATATAAATAGTAACATTAATAATATACTAACAATTATAATACAATGTTAATAATTAAATATTACTTAACGATGTACGTGCCAAATGCCTGGAATAAATAATACGTGGGTATATGTAAAAACTAAAAGAAATAATAGATAAATAAATATTAAAATACATATAGCAACTCACTATGAATAAATTCTGATTTGTATTTTACATATAAAGGTACAATGTAACTAATACCTTAATTGAATAATCGTTATAAACCTACGAAGTATATAGTAAAAAATAGGACAAATATATAGACACTCATTTGAAGCATGTGTACCCAAGATATAAGCTCATGTTAAAAATAAAATTTGAACATATATATACGTATTTAGCAGCAATATTATAATGCTTATTTATATTTTTTGCATATTATAATTGAGTCCAATTAAGAGGAGAAATAAATTTAGATTTCCATTACTTAACAATAATAGGTTCACTATATAATACCATTTTTCTTTTGTATGTTATTTCTGCTACAATATCCGTTTATTATATTATGTATATTATTTGTGATTATTATGTTTGAATATCTTATATTTCACGATTGCCAATATAACTACAGCAAATGTACATTTATTGTTTGCGTCTGAATTTCTAACGATACGCTCCCCTCTTTGGTACCACCCGATGCGATCCTGTGTCTTTTGTGCGAGCCACATATATTTTGCAATCACAACTTCACCAGCCAAGCGCAGCAAGCTTATAAGCTACGGCGCGCTATGTTTGGTGCAGGGCGCATGCATATTCGCAGCGCAGCCCCCTCTCCACCGTCATGAGATTGCCCCCTACCCCTTTCTCAAGGAGGTGACATTCTATGCTCATCTATCTCACTAGAGTTGGAAAATTAGTTGAACCCTCACCACCCGATAATTATACACCCTCGGCGGCCTAGCTTGCCCTGCGGCTTTAAAATGGGGCAGCAAGCACCCCGAAGGCAGAATTCTCTCAAGGTCTCCAGTACAGTACCGTGGTCTAACATCAAGAGTCTTCTCCAGCCCAGCTTCTCCTCGACGCTAAGCTCGCTACGCTAGAAGCCCGCGACTGAACCATTCCTATCCTGGACGGAGCTCCCACAATGGAATGGGATGGAATAGGAATGAGCGCAGCTGGAACAGCGCACCAAGAGGCAAGTAGCAACCGTTACGTCTCCCCTCGTCTCATTCAACGTAGAAGGTTCACCTTTATGAGTAACGAAGATATGTAACCTCCTTTGGCAACGCGTTGCCGATCGAGATCTCCTCGGCCAGTAACGAATAACCTGTAAGATCACGCCACGATTCGTCTAATCATAATTCAAACATACGGCGGGACACATCGCTGTTATTTTCGGACATCGATTATCTTGTTAAATTGTACACTAATTCCGCGGCATAAAATTCATAAGTGACCAGTGCGGTAGTGCGGGAAATCGATTGCATAAAAGCATAACGAAAGAACGTAGATTCCATGTATAAACCCCTCCGCGTCCCGCATATTGTGTAAATGCGGCATACAACAATTCTTATAACAACAATAGTGTATTTGATTGTATAAACAAGTGCAACTTCTTCAAGTTATTATGTGTTCAATAAAACTCAGTGTTTACCGGCATTGAAAACGCCGATTTTGTCTACGATTCTTTTACCCTACTATCTCAATCCTTCCACTGTCTGCTTCTCCCTCACACATGCGTGGGGAGAATGGGGTTCGCGCCCGAACAGTACACTATTCATATAATTTAACGATGAATATAAAATCGTTATTCTCAGATATGTTCTTACCTTTTTAGTACTTATTATTAGGATTCTAATAAATTACCAAGATATTCGATCTAGTAAAAGGCAAAAGATTTTTTAAAGAAAAATGTGAGTTTCTGGAAAAAAATATTTTAAACAGCCTACATGTAATCCATTAAAATTTAATATTATATTGCAAAATCTGATCGTTTAGATGCTTGGAACTGAACACGTATTTTGCGATGTCTAATTAATTAAAAAGTTCGGATGCGGCGCGCCGAAGGCGCGATATTTAAAGTTTTCACCCCACTTCTCGCGAGGAAAAATTTTTCTTGTTTATCTATGAGAGTGAAAAGTGTCGGTGATTGGTTGACAGTTAATTATTCATCTATTATTGGTACCCTTTTACCGGTAGTGTTCACGCATTTTTAGGCGGTGAAGGCGTGAAACCAGCAGCCGGTCACGCGTTG
Source organism: Ceratosolen corneri (assembly GCA_030522565.1). NCBI lineage: Eukaryota > Metazoa > Arthropoda > Insecta > Hymenoptera > Agaonidae > Ceratosolen > Ceratosolen corneri. The sequence continues at coordinate 7,018 of JAPYYT010005099.1, read as the reverse complement.
GACCGTCGGGTTGGCCCTTGCAATGTTGTACCGATGCTTCGGCGCATGGCGTCGCTTGATGTTTACATTTTTCAAAATATGCATCTATTTGGTGTGAAAACTATTCGTACGATGTTTGGCAACTGCACGTGGGTTCTTGGAAGGTGTTGTCCGTTAATATTACGACACGCGCCTTGCAATTTACGTGATGGTCATATTGACCATCGTCGATCTTTCGAGTACATGCTGAGAAAACTCGACCATTTCAAATCACTGTCAAAGAAAAAATATATGTGAAATATTTTCAGTATATTCGTCTGCTCTTTGTGGATTTCTAGCAATCATAAACATAAAAAATATTCTAAACAATTGTCAAGTAAAACAGTATTATACAGTGACTTTCGAGATTCTATTAGGTTCTCGAACAATGAGATAGCGGGTAGTGTAAATTTCAATGATACATAAAGACGCGTACACGTATTTACGCACAATTTTGAATTTTAATTATATTATACTTCGTAAAAATTGACACCTGAATTGACCGTTTATACAAAACATTATTTTAAGGTATCGAACAATCATCTTTGCATTTGCTCTCGTTATAAAGTTTTAAACTTAATGTATAAGTTATACTGTTATGAAATTGTATGACTTTAATAATATTTAGTAAAATATAAGGAAACATTTAAAGAGATTTAATGAGTTTTATTTTGCCATCTATGCCATAAAATATTTTATTGTGGTAAATATCTATTTTTTCTTTCTTTATTATAAATATTTCTTATTACATTTTTATTATATAAAAAATTAAAATTGTCGTTTTAATAGAAAAAATAAATATTAATAAATATATATAATTATTTTCAGAACAGAACTACAGTTTTAAAAGAAAATTTATTGTATACTTAGTCAAATTTCTGAATAATGTTGTAAAAAGATAAATTATGATATGTTCGAGAATCCGTCAGTTTCTTGACCGTTGGTACTACCTCTTGTTTGTAAATACTTTTTATAAAAATTCAATACGTTCATGACTGCCAGATGTGTCTCAAGAGCCTCCGAATATATTCAAAAGCAGATCAAATATTATTTTTCTCTCGTTTATGACTACTTACGATCATGTTCATTTGGGCTGCGCCTCGAATGATTTGGGCAACAGTCAATATGACTATTAAATGTCTTACAATATGAGCTTAGTAAAAATATAACAGCATGATTTCCGTACTTCGTGATAAGCTTTTAACGAACCGACAAGAATTGGAATTAATGAAAAACCCAACCAGACGTTATGAGGTCGGGGCGACAAGGCTGTCACCACTTACCTCTGGCACTTCGCCCTTCTCCTGTAGAACTCCAATAACAACAGAATATTAGTTTCAAACAATAAGCAAAATCTCCCCATTCTTACCAAAAACCTAAAGAGACCACCCCTATTCAAGGAGCAGGGTGAAATATCAAAACTAGACAGCAGGCGCTCTGTGCCTCAGAATTCTTGCAAAGATCAATCTCTCAAAATCAATCTCCCACTTAGTCTTACAACGTATAAATTCTCAGAATTCAGTGATCGGCATTATAAAGTTGAAGCTTCACGCGACGCTGATAAGAAATTGCTAAACGTTACATAACGAACGCTTGGGCCTCTTGGTCAATTGGTACGCGGCATTCGTGACGAGCGTGGACCAGGAAATTTGGGAAAGGCAACACTCTATAACCAACAGTTCGAAGGCAAGTAGCGATACGTACAATAATTTTACTGGACAAAAAAAAAGGGCTGTGTTCGGGAAATAAACCCGAGAAAACACTATCCCAGATGGAGGGAGGGAGAGGCGTATAATGGAGGTAAAGAGATAGCAGGGTAGAATAAAACAGCGGCAAAGTGGCGTAGGTAATTCTGTAAAAATGGTGTTTATTTAACGTATTGAAATGTAATGCAGTCTTTAGACGTTATGGTATAATTATAATGCTGTTTTTATTTAGAATTACAGATCTTGAAACTATCTTAACATTCAGATATGAATTGAATACCGCGATAGCTTTACGTGAATTTATAAATATGTTGAGTTCCGTGATTTTAATTAACGTTGCTTATTTCCGCGCGGATGCAATATTCAGGCGTAAGATGAATCTTGCGACGCTTGGAGTGATATTATGTTTTATGAATTGTATGTCGTTATAGTCCACACTACAGCAATATTCAGGCGTAAATTGAATCTTACCATGTTGTGTTCCTTTAGATCAACAGGGTTACCTGCTTGTCTACGTGTGAGCTCACTGGATTATTCTGCTCGTGCTTGTTCGCGCCTTTCCTTGTGTGCCGCGATTGAGTATTGGGGACCGTTTCTTATTTGGTCGCGTTGAGGTTGTAGCAGAGCTCGTTGCTTCCCTCTCAGTGCGTTCCTTGAACTCTGATGCCTTACATTTTGGACACTGATCTCGGAGAAGCTTTACACTATACACAACTTTGTATCGAGCGATTATAGGTCAAAGAATCGATACTATAATTCTGAAGACGAGAGCAGATCGGCCCCGGCGATCTCAAACCGCGGTACTTAAACTCTTAACCGCGCTCTTTGCGGGGGGGACTTTTCTCGCAAATCTATGAGAGTGGGAAATTGCGGTGATTGGTTGACAATTAATTATTCAGTTGTCATTGGTATCCTTTAACCGGTAGTGTTAACGCCCTCTTAGGCGGTGGAAGCATCGGAACGCCGGATAGGCGCGTAAACCTTGTACCTACGTTTCGGCCCGTGACGTCGCCTGATGTTTACACTACTCAAAATATGCATCTATGTTGTGATAAACAATTCGTACGATATTTGGCAAGTACGCGTTGTAAATTGTTTTTAAATTCTTTTACATACATTCAATACGTTTCTGACTGCCAGATGTATCCCAAGAGCCTACGAATATACTTTAAAAATACATCGAATATATTTTCTTTCTTGTTTATGACCATTTACAATCATTTTTACTTGGACTGTGCCTCGAAAATATTTCGGAATAGTAAATATGACTATCACGTGTCTTGTAATACAAGCCTAGTAAAAATAACGAACGAGTCCTTCTAGGTATAACAGCATAATGGCTATATTTCGTGATAAGCTATTAACGAATCGACAAGAATTGGAATGCATGAAAAACCCAGCCAGACCTTATGACGTCGGGGTGACCGCGCACCCGCGGCCTGACGTCCCAAAGGTTGTCACCACTTTACCTCTGCCACTTCGCCCTTCTCCTGTAAAAGGGCGTTGACATTTTTGACTAGAGCTCCAATGACAACAGAAAATTAGTTTTAAACAATAAGCAAAATCTTCCCACTCTTACCAAAATCTAAAGAGACCACCCCTACTCAAGGAGCGGGGTGAGACACCAAAGCCAGACAGCAAGCGCGCTGCGCTTCAGAATTCTAGCAAATATCAAACTCTAAAAAATCAATCTCATATTTAGTCTTACAAGGAAAATATTCTCAGACTTCAGTATTCGGCATCATAAAGTTGAAGCTTCATCCGACGCTGGTATAAGATCGCTACATGTTACATAAATAACGCTCGGGTTCGCGAAGTTCAATCACGTGAGAGTACTGCAAAGGAGTCGATAGGCTGCAGCTCCTTCTTTTTCTGGGTCAATTGGTACGCCGCATTCGTGATGAGCGTGGACTAGCAAACCTGAGAAAGGCAAGAGCCTAGGATCAACAGTCCGATGGCAAGTAGCGATATGTGCATTAATTTTATTGGACAAGGGGCTGCCACTGCGTTTAACACAATTGAATGGCATGTGGCACATCAAAGCCTGTTATATTTTGCAAATAAATAATTTGTAGGACTAACGGGCCTTTGAAAACCTCCTTTACTTCGATGAGAGGAAATAAAGGCCAAATAAAATCACTAGTGATTTTCTGATAAATATTTATACAAGAATATTAAACTCAAAAACAGATTAAGAAACAAGAGCAAGATATCATTTTTACACACGACAAAACAGAATATCTTTCCTAAATTTTCCATTTTATTTCAATAAACACCAATTCATAGTATTACATTCGACCCCTGCCATCTCTCTCCTCTTCCACTATTGGTCTATCCCCCCCCCCTCCATCTTGAGGAGAGCTCAGCATCGGGAGAGTTGCCCGAACATAAGTGAATTACTATTTACAAGTTTTATCAGTTATAATACACACGCACTAAATATAACACTTTTAATCATTGAAATATTAAAGGAGTGAGCTCTGATATTGAATGGAATCTCGAACACTGTCTTTATCGATAATATACGAAAAAAATAATATCTCTATTTAAATAATGTTGAAATTAATATTGTCTCTATTTTATTTGTCTAAATCCTACACTAAAACAAATATTCAGTTATAAATTGAATACCGCGAGAGTTGGATTGATTAAAATTATAACGAGTAAAACGATATTCTTTCGTTAGTGACTTTAGGTGATTTGCTCCTTCTATATGATAAATACCGGTATGTGACACCATCAGTTACCTGTTACTTCTCACCTTTCTCCTCGTGGGCATATTGCTGGATAGCTGGACCTGGAGTCAGGGATGTACACTTTATTGGTCTCACCAGGGCGGCTGTTGCAGCAAATAAGGAGAAAGGGCTAGCCAGAAAGTAATTGGATGTGCTGGTGATAATCAGCGTCAGGACGAAGATTCCTTGTAAAGTTATCGAGTTACCGTGTTTTAGAAGCTTATATTAAGACCACTTATTCAGCTTCCAGATTCTCCCTTGAAGTGCTAAGAGAAATATTTGCTGAGCAGCGTGTCGCTCTTTAGTTTTGATGTTTCACCCCGCTCTTTGAGTAGGGGTGGTCATCTCCGATTTCTTTAAGAGTGAGAAGCTTTGTTGATTGTATGAAAACTAATTTTCTGTTGTCATTGGAGCTCTTGCCGAGTAATATCAATGCCTTTTTAGAGGGGAAGGGCAAAGTGCCGGAGGTGAAGTGGTGGCAGTGCTTAAGATCGTCGGGCCGCTGAGCGCGCGGTTTCCCCGATGTCATAAGTCCTGGCTAGGTTTTTCATGAATTACAATTCATGTCGGTTCGTTAAGAAAATATCACGAAGTGTAGCAAATAAGCTGTTTATGCCTGGAAGGTCTTGTTCGTTGTTTTTACTAGGCTCGTAATGCGAGACACGTGATGGTCATATTGAATGTTGCCGAAATCTTTCGAGGCGCAGTCCGAGTAAACACGATCGTAAATTGTCATAAAGAGAGAGAAGTAATACTCGATGTACTTTCTGATTATATTCGTATAAATTATATCTCTTGAGGTACATCTGGCAGTTATAAACGTATTGAATGTTTTTAAAAAGAATTGACAAATAAAGAGGTAGTACCAAAAGTAGAGATGCCAACGGAATCTCAAACAATATCAATCATAAAATATTTAATAGGTTAATTGTAACTTTCGGTGAAGTAATCAAAAGTGATCAATTGTAAGTTAAGCTCTGCATTGCCTATCTGTTGAAGGTTCTTTCTCGATGCCTTTGCTAAGTAGGTCTTCGTAATCGTAAATTAAAAGGGTGTTGGTATTATCGGTCAAGGGTGTCAATGACAGCTGAATAATTAGCTGCCACTCAATCACCGAAATTTCGCACTCTCATAGAAGTTGAAGAAACATATCTCTTTACAAGAAGTACGGTGAAGATATTTAAATCGTGCTATTTCAAATTTGTCACTAGCCACTCAAATCTCTCTTAGTTAGTTTAATTCAAAATTGTGTAATAAAAGAAATTCTCAAAAATAGTTTCAGGAATTGAAAGAAAGAAACTTTAAATTCGCGCTGATAGAGAAGAATAGACAAGTGTGCTGGATTATTCTTCTCGCTAGACAATTGAAATTGAACTTGAACTAGACATTGAAACACGTGAGCCGACTACCGACAATCCCACGGAAGCTGCAATGTAACCCACGGAAGCTGCTGCTAAAGTTCAAATCAGTGTGTCACTGTTGCATGTATCTGCATCAGCTTCGACACCGAATCCAACAAGCAGAGACAACGATTTAAAGGAAATATCCTATGAAATCACACAACTAACACAATTGCGATAGTGCGGAATATAATTCAAATTAAAGACGGCATTATATTTTCACCATAAATTTAAATAAAAACATTTTACAGTATTACATATGTCTTCTTCGACCCTGCTATCTCTTTCCTTCCACTATCTGATCTCCTCGACACCAGCTTGGGGAGAGCTCAGTACCTGGAAAATTGCCCGAACAATAATACACATTAAAAATTGCAATTAAGGAGGTTTAATATTTTAAATCTAATTAATTAATTAATTAATTAGTATGCTTTTTGATAGAATATTAAAATTAAAATTCAATTTCTAATATTCATTATAAAATTTAATGACTATTGTATATAATATGTAGTTGTTCGAGATTCCGCTTGATATCGAAAATCTCTCCCTTAACATTTCAATGAGTGAAAGTATTTATTTTATTTATATATATTAGATTCCACGAATTTTGTAAATAGGCACTCGACTGAACGTTATTGTAAACACTTGCGAGCTATATATCCTATTGCTCCTTCTTTATAACTCCCACCTTGATAATTTTATATTAAATATTCCCCGTCTTAAGAAGAGCGAAAAAGGGACTGACCACGGACGCATGAACTTTATGACCAGTTACTTCTGACACCTCAATGCTTACAGTAGTATTCTCGTTATTGTACTTGGTTATTTTATAAGTACATAATATTAAATGCAGTTTACACGATAATTCTCCTACAGAGAGTACAAGAGAACATTAATCATATTGCACTGCCGCTCATTGAGCAATGGACAGTATAATAATATATTCTTAGTAATTTTTAGATATATTTATTATCAATGTCACTCATATAAGAAGCGCGAAATCGCAAAGGTATATCTCACGAGTATCTCTTCTCATCAAGCAGTGGACGATTAATAGCTAATACATATAGAATTATTTAGACCTATTAACAATCCCACTCACTAGAAGCAGTAAGATCAAAGACATACCAATATTCATAATTTACATATTTACTGTAGC
>JAPYYT010005094.1:0-12790 GCA_030522565.1 Ceratosolen corneri | reverse complement strand
TATATATATATATGTATTATTATTATTATTATTATTATTATTATTATTATTATTATTTATATTAATACTTGCGATAAATGAAGTATAAATTGTTTTTTCTGTAAGACGGCGCCAATAAACCACAGGGGGTAACTATGTTGATTTACTTCATTTTGGAACAAGATACGCGACAAAAAATAGGACACACTAACTCTAGTCATACGCAAAAAATTGAAAACACTGATCAAGCTAGGACTTTAAGACAATACTCGGAGATTATTGTAGAAGATGAAAGTCCTCATACATCGAGCAATTATAAATATGCTGATATTTCTAACGAATTTTTCAAATTAATATATATTATGAATATATATATATAATAAATTTGAAAAAGTTTCATTTCTTTAAAGAAATATATATATAAATTAATAATTAAATAATTATTATATAATTATTTATAATTATATATATATATATAATTAAATTTTAATATATATATATATATATATATATACATATTATAAAGTTTTATTACCTAAATTAATGAATATTGAATTCATGCAAATTTAAAAAAAAATAGTTACTTTCATTATTTTCTCTTAACGATTTTATAATAATATTTATTTGAAAACTTAGAGAAACAAACAAAATATGCTGATTTCATAAATTTCATCTAAAATTCTATTAAATACTTATCTGTTTTATTACTATTTAAATCAAGGTTATATAAATATGTTATATGCTAATCTAGTTGACTTAAAAGAAGAATTTGTAATTAAAAAGGGTTTCGAAATAAAGAATAATATAGAATTTGATTTAAAAAAAGACATAAGGCTATTATAAATGCATATAATCATTGTGAGGCATAGGTCAGGTGAGCAGTTGGTAAATCGATCAAGGGCGATTTGACGGTTGCAACGCTTCGTCATAATTGTAAAGCCAATCTAGCAGCAGATGTCACACAGATTGAAAGTCTACAAGCTGTAACACTAGGAATCTTGCATGCGGTTTTATATTGACTTCTTGTTCATTCCTACTGGAGTCTACGACAAAACCATTTCCATTCAATTCACCATTCAACGACTAATTGAATACTTCAGAGTAATTACCAATATACTAGAAGCTGCATGCACAACACGATGAGTCGAAATAGTTGGAGAGAATAAAATAGTTCATCCTACTTTATTTATTTCTGATAATTTTGAAAAAGTGCGTGAATCAGTGAGTGTACAAGAGGAAGAAAAAAGGAGTATAGAGAGAGTGTGTATGTTGTTTGTATGTGTTTACGTTTTCGCGTGTACGTGTAATAGAAGAGAATAAAGAAGACAATTCAGGTGATTTACAAGAAAAAAAGGGAAGGTGAAAGAAGGAATAGGCTCAAGACGCCGAATTTAATATAGAATGGTACAAAAAAAAATTATTTAAACAGAAAAATAATAATGGATGTCTAACAATATTTGGATAGAGAAAACGCTATTGGATCACTTATTCAATTAATTACAAGGAAAATATTGGTTATATAATTCTTGTAATATAATTTTAGCACGAATTACTTAAAATATTTAATTTTCTAAATCTGTTATTAAAATATATAAGAATTGTTCGTACTAAATATTTAATATGTCAACATATTACTTTATTGCATAGGTAATACTTATTTTAAATTCGTCATTTGTAAAATTTTAATAATATAGTAAAAGTTAATTAAGTAATAATGTTGAATATTTGCATGAAATTCCGTGAGAACCTTGATTATTTTTTTATATTTTATTGCTTGGAAAATTTGTTAAAAATTCTGCATGTTTATGATCGCCAGATGTATGCGAAAAGTATTCGCCTTTTACTATAATCCCTGAATGTCGTCTTACGGTCACGATTCGACCGTTATTTACAATCTCTGCCTAGGACTAGAGATTCGAATCTTCCTATTTTTTGTCGCGTATCTTAATGCAAAACAAAATAAAATCAATATCGCTATAAAGATTATAAAATCACTGGAAGTGCGGACTACCCCTCATGGTTTGCTCGGGCAGGTCTCATATTAAAAACAAGTAAGATTTATACTCTATTAATAAATTGCACAGCAGTGACTATCGATACAACATTTAGCAGTCAGACAATAGTACGATACTAACTATGAACCAATCTTCGTAGTTCCCCATTCACAAGGAAAGTAGATGGTGAGCATACCCCCAAAAATAAAAAAGACTGCACGAGCCGTTGTACTTACTTTCTTTGTTCAAATTCCACACCTTTGGCAGTTCCTCTCTTTGCCCGGTTATTTTACTTTCTGCAGTTCCTTCTGCTTCTGTAGAGATTTAATCACATCAGTTTTTTAACTGATGGTAATTATCACGACTCTAGAAGTAACTCAATTATTATACAATTCATCGACCACACATCTTGGTAGCACCATTAGTTCTTATTATCACAAATTATTTTAGTAGCAAGGTTCACAAGATCCAAGTATTTTGGTAACTCTATGAGTAATGATACATCCAATTGAAGTTATTATTCATTCGATTCACTGTATTTACGGCACGGCGTTCAACTTAAGACTTACCGCTACAGCAACTACTTTGCAGAAATCACAGGAAAGTAGTTAATTTATTATCTAAATTCATCAAGGTGCAATTTACATGAAATGTGAGATAGCATAATAACATTTCGTTTCAACATAAATATAACTAAATTACAATATTATATTCTGTTCAGGAATCCGTATAATAAACAACCATCTCGCCTTCGCCTTGTAATAAGACCCTCGGTGTTTACAAATAAATATACGCAACAAATGTAGAGACTAAAAAAGAGTGCTATTGACTTAAGACTAAACGGTCATCGCGAGAAAGACCGAAAACAATATTTAAGGGAAATGTGCAGTGCACGTGGTCCCGCCTAGAAGAAATTATGAAAGTGAAGTTTTTTATATCGTACGTGACTGATATTCCGACGGACAGATTACAAGACAATATTTGTAGTGTTAAGTGTCGAATCCCGAAGACGAGGGACAAAAAGAGACGTGGGAAAGTCGCGTTCGGACATTACCTGAGTCAAGGGTTAAGCGGAACTAAAGAAAAGTGCGCATACTATTGCAATTAACGCCACATGGCCCGGACTAGACAAAGTAAGACGACTTTGCAATTCCCGCCGGTCTGCCTACGCAGCGGACACGGCCGCGGTGTGACGACGGGCGGGAAACGGGCCCACCTATCGATCAAAAACAATAAGGACAGAAAACTCAGTGTACCAATGAGAATTAGAACCAATAGCGGGACCAAACGGAAAATCGGATAATTAGTTCCGGAAGAGTGGCGAAAAGTCGCAAGACGAACTGTGAGTGCAAAGCGACCCTTTCCGTAGCGTCAGTGTAGTTTAAGACGTCTTCGATTAACCTTCAGTCTTCGCGATACAGTGGCAATTACAAACCGAAGAAGATTGAAGAAACACGCAGCCGTGAAGGGTTTCGAAGTAGACGCACTCCCTACAGCTGAAGTGAAACCAGTTTTGTTAACACAGAGTTGATAGTACAAGCTCTTCAGCATCAACGTAGGTCTTGGAATGCTGAGGCAATTTCAGCAAGAAACACGAGGGAAAACTGTCCCTCTTACGCGCATCCGCGCCGGTCTTTCGCAACGCAAGGTCAAGGCACAATTGAACCTTGGAACTAAACTTGAGGTTTGCACCGCGGATTCTCAACTTACAATTGATTTTCCGTTCACGCGTCAAACTCGTTATCGCTCAACATTCACGGATCGTTCGCGAGTGTTAACTATTACATCCATACTTACACACACACACCAATTATAAAATAACTAAATAACTGTTCCAACCGTTGTACAACATTATAGATAGTTCAACATTAAATAATCATAGCCAGCATATATGTTTAACAATTTAATCTATCCCATATTACCCACACTCCTCATCATCAGGGAGAACATACAGTCTACTAAGGTAACACCCTTATCAATAGGCCGTCGAAACAGGTAAAGCTGAGCCCACGAAAACTAGGTAGAGGATACCTCAACATATTCTGCATATTATTATTAATAAAGGCTATTTTAATAAAATTCCATAGACTCTCTTTATGATACCTGCTGCTACCACTGCCCTTCCTAAAAATATTTTTTAAAGTAATAAATTTATATTTTGATTGATAAACTGTTTTGTTACAAATTATATTATTCATGTAATTATATATCATCAAATTATTAAAATTGTAATAATTAAATAACAAATTATGATTATATAAAAATAATCCAAATTTAATAAATGTTAAAACTTATCATTTAAAAACTTTTATAAAAAAGATGAATAATTTTAATGTAAATTTTTAAGAACGCGATTAATTTAATATTATCTGAAAAACCATTAACATTTGTATAAAGATCTTTGAAATAGTACAATTCATCTCATTTGAGGATCTATTATGTCTACATAAAACTCATATATGATGAACTTAAGTATAAGATAATAAATGAAAATAATATTGATGAAAGAGTTAGTGTTCTAAATACCACTGTTTAATCAGTAAATTTGTTGGTGAACAACTTTTTCTATTTAAAATTAATTCATTAGAGTATAATACAGCGTTTGCTTTATTTAACAATTTCTTTATGTTACTTAACCTATTTCATTATAATTATTTCTATCGGTATCGAAAATATTTGCAGTAGAATATTCTGAATAAATATTTTCTTATTCTTTAATAAAAGTATTGCTTGATTTTACTTAATAATTTTATGTTATGTAGAAGGTTTATTAAATTTAATTAGAAATTATATATTGCTGTATACTTTAATCTTACTAGCTTTCAATAATTTAATAAGTTCATTACAATTGGAATAATTGATCAAATTTATCTTAAAATGTTATATTTATAATATTTGTAATATAATTTTGTATGGATTTTATAATATAATCCACGATATTTGTAATATCATCTGTAAATAATATTAAAATAATATTTTTACTATATATAAATAAATAAATTTGTCAGTAACAAATTTGTAGTTGTAAAATGTTTGATCTTGAAAGTAAATCTACGATTCTCAATGATAAAAGAAGATCTCAATTCTTTTTAAACATCTTTTGATAGTAAAGTACGCTTTTCTCTGTGTTAATTTAATACAACATTTATTTCGAACGAAATCTTTTCTTAATATATTATTATTATTATTTAATAAATACTTATTATAAAATTTCAATATTATTGGTATAAACACACAATATTTATGGAGAATTTTTAAATTTTTTAATGCGACTTTATGAGTTTTATTGATATTTTATTACTTTCACGAATAAGCATTGTGCAAGATTTCATTAGACTCGATCGTCTCTCCATCCTACCTCTTTGTTTATAAATTGTTTAGAATATCTTATATGTTTATATTTGCCAGATGTGTCCCAAGAGCCTACGAATATAGTTTAAAAATGCATCGAGTACTCTTTTTGACCTCTTTACGGTCATGTTTAATCGGACTACACCTCGAAAGTTCGACCATGATCAATATGACCATCACGTGTCTTGCAATACGAGCCTAGTAAAATCAACAGACCAAAGGAGTCTCAAAATAGTTGCCAGACCGTATGCTATTTTCATAATGTACCTATTCAGAATTGGGACCCAATAAACAACATGAGATGCTTCAATGGTCGTGCAATAGTGCAAATCACGGACGACATTTGGAAGCGCATCCACCATTTCTTCAACGTCACTTCCCTCCTACCTCTTCAATGTTCAGGATATTTACACTATTTGTCTAGGACTCCAATGGTAGCTGAAAATTAATTTTGATCAAATCACCAAAACTCTCCACTCTCAGAAGTCGAAGATGAGCACTCCTACTCCAGGAGGGGAATGAAAGCATTAAATTAAAATCCAATCGCTTTGTGCGACGAAAATCCTTCAGAGTTCATAGTCTCTTTAAAATAGTCTTTAGACTGAATAGTAAAATGCAGTGATTTAAAAAAAGGCTTCTCAAGCATTGTGTTGGATACTATTACAAAGAAGCTGCGTCCCGATGAAGATACGAAGTCTCTACAATTGGCATTTGCTCATAATCCACTGGACCAGAGCTCTCTCGAGATTCAATTTATGACTGAACGCTGAACGTGCTTATAGTAAATAGTATCAGAGCTACACAACGTAGACGTAGCGACTACCATATGAACTACTGGATACAGCTGCCACGGCGTTCAGTGCCTAACATGCATTATCAGCTTGCATAAGGCATACCCATCAAGTAGCAACAAACATTAGGAAAGAAAGGCCAAAGGCTAACTTAATTATAAGGTAAATAATTCCAATAGAACTTATGAATATTAACACTATATTAATCTATTATAAAGCTCATGGAGGATATGATTAATAGAATCAATTTCCTTCGACTATCTGTCTCCCATACATAAATTAATAATTTAATAATTAATAATTAATAATAAAGCATATATTTGATAATTTTTATAAAAAATTAAACTTGAATTTTAATAGTAAATATTAATTCAAAATAGTTATTAATTAGTATTTGAAATTTAATTTATTTATATGTATACATTTAATTTACTATTTTAGAAGTACATAGTTTTAAACAGTATGAAATGAAATGGTATTAGTATCCAAAATTAGATTTTGAAGAAATACATATTACAGTTTTAATCTCCAGTTGTATATTAATAAATTCGTAATATATTAAAATTAATTAAAGATCAAAGCTTTTTTACTAATTACATACATGAAATGTTTTGTATTGATATACTATTGTACTACTAATGAATTGATATACTATTTTTTATGAAAATATAAGAATTCCCAAAGTTAAAAATTGTGGCATGCAATCAAGTAGTTTATGTACGGAAAATAATAGCTCGCTATTGATAGCTCATTTTATTATTAAAATTTGTTAAGGATAAGAGAAAAAACATTTTCAAAATTATATAATGAAATAAGTTCACGTTTATATATAATCATAATTTTTTAAAAGAATTAATTATTTATAGAAATGGTAACAACTGCAGTTTTAAAACTGTAAATGTAATACTGACAATTTAATTTATGAGTGTAACGTATATGAGTTTTTGCTTTCTATCATATGTAAGGTCTTTTGGCATATGAATGCTTGAAAAATATCACCCGATAGAAGCAAGGGATAAATAATAAGATGAATATGAAAGTGCAAAGAAAAAAATTATGAAACAAAAATGTAAATTGAATTGACGAAAACTGTATGCTTAAGAAGAAGATAGAAAAAAGGAGAATGACAAAGATAGTGCATATAAAGATAGTAAATATTGGTAAGAGGTTGATAATTAGATTCTATAGATTCATTGAATATTCAATATGATAGATAAAAATATTTTTTCTAAACATTCCTATATTATAAATAGTTTTATACATTTATTAATGGTTTAGTAATGATTTTATACTTAATGGTATATGTTCAAAATAAAAATTTAACTTAAATTTTATCAAAATACAGATATACCAAACATTTATAAATGTATATTTAAATAATCTACAGATAAATTTTATTATATTTAGAAATTTATAATATTGTAATATACTTAATAAAATTGATGTTGTAATATATCGATATAAAGCAACAATGATTATAAAATATAAAATCTGATTTGATAGTCAAAGTATCATTATAAAACTCGTGTTAAATTATTTCAGAATTTATAATTAGAAATATTAACAAGGAAGAAAATACTGATTAATTAGCAATTTTCATTTAATACAAAGATGACAAAGGAAATAAAGTCAAAGGATATAATAATGACGAATATCAAAATAAATAAATTTTTAAAATATATTATTGAAAAAAGAAATAGTATGAAAATCATAATTCATAGAATATATTATATTATTTTATTCCCTAATTCACTTATTATGATTAATTAATGCTCGTATTTACAATATTATTAATATAAAATAAAAATATATATATTTTAAATTGGGGTACATTTAAAAATATGTTTATAGATATTGAAAATTCATAAATCTAAATAATAATGATAGAACTGAAATGATGGATGTTGAAAGAATGAAGTTAAAAATAATTGTATAGTAAAATATAAAATAACCAATATTAAAAAAGCAAGTTCCCAAATACATGTGAAATATGTATATATTTATATTAATGTGAATATATAAACAAATACAAACAACAATACAACAAATCCGTATCCTATTGCTTGATGGATTGAATGCCATGTTAGCCGGACTTCAGTTGCTTTTATATTGGTTTAGCTTGATACGATACGATATTATAAGCCGATCACTAATTCTTGAGAAACTGTTTTGATCACTTCTTTGTATTAGTTAGTCTGGAGACTTTGAAGCGATTGAAATTTTGAGGTGTAACGTGAATGCAGTCTAATTTAATGACTTCACGTTCTCTCTTTGTGAAGGCGTGTGTTCGGGATTTCTCCCGTGTTTTTTCTCTCCCAGATGGAATTAGGAGATACAGATAGCGAAAGGAGAGGTGATAAATATAAATGTTATTTATTGATTAAATGTGGTTTTGTAGAATTGAATGTAGAACTATTTTATTGTAGATGACGGTTGATAAATGTTGGTTTTGTAGAAATGAATGTAGAACTATTTGATTGTAGATGTAAGTTGAATTGACGAAAACTGTATGCTTAAGAAGATAGAAAAAAGGAGAATGACAACATTGTCCGTTTGGTTGTGTCGGATATCAAAGTGATTAGTTTTAGGAGAATCTAGATTAGCCGATTAATATATACGATCGAATTACAAATTCTATCTCCGCGTCAAAATGAGTGATGCGAAGATTCACAACTGTTATAACAACACGGAGCACGCTAAATATGACTTTACTGATCGCTGTATCGATAGTTACTGACTTGTATGTTTGTTGCGCTGATTATACATACAGCTCTACTCGGAAGGTGCGAGCGTTCCAGGAAGAAAATCAAGCCTAGGTCAAAATGTAGTACTAAAATATGTATTAGCTCAAGCTTGGCCCATTATTAATATACGAATATTTTGAGATAGAAAAGTCGGGATTCTACGTAATTTTTATAAGAGATTTGTTAACTGAATCTCCAACAGCGTGGTTATCTTCGACTTCTATGAGAGTGGGAAATTTCAGTGATTGAATGACAAATGATTATTATTCCGTCAGTGGTTCCCTTGAGAAATAGTGTCAGCGCCATTTGAAGAGGGTGGTCGTGAAGTAATGGTGGCTACTAGGCTTGCAAGTGTCGTATCGCGGCTCGTGCTGTTGCACGACCATTGGAACGTGGCTTGTTTTTTACTCTTTTCCAATTTTGAATGGGTACGTTATAAAAATATCACGGAGTAAAGCAACTATGCCATTATTCCTAGAAAGTATTGTCCGTTTTTTGACTACGCTCGTATTGCAAGACACGTGATGGTTATATTGACCCTATCCGAAATTTTGACAAATAGTCCGAGTAAACAGGGTCATTAAAAGATCATTAGCGAGAAAAAAAGTAATCGATAAATTTTCTAGTCCTAATCATAGGCTCTTGGAACAGATCTGGCAATAATGACATATTTAAAAAAATTTTCGAACAATGATATGGCATAGAGACACGATCGAAAATCGAACAGTACATGAAGGTCAATGACACATACGGAATGTAAAAATTGTATTATTCAATAACTCAAAGGTATTGTCTAACGAATGTTTCATATCCGGGGAAGAAATTGTAATAATTTTTTTCCGATTTATACCGTGAACATGCGTATGTGAACACTTAAGATGAATAATAAAATTACAACCTAGAGTAAAGGAGAGAAATTGATATTCAATGTACATTCGATTACATCGTTACTTATTTGAACGATTATCATGTCCATTTACCACCTTTTTGAATGTTTTATGATAATTCTTTCCGAATTCGAAAATTCAGATTTAACAAGTTTTCTCATCATTCTTTTTATAACGAATAAATAAGATTTACATAATTTTGATAAAAGTACGAAGGAGATAGTATATGAAAATTTGATTACCTCTAGAGACTGAAAATATTCTAGGTAAAACTCAATGGAAAACAAAAGAAAAAAAATTGAAATAAGAAAGGTAAATTGTGGTACATGCATATATAAATTTTCAATATAGCGATAAAATAAGAAATTAATTTATTTCATCTTATTTTTAAATAAATAATTTTACCAAATCTATACGTAAATTTTTTGTTTTTAAGACATTTAATGTCACTAAATAACTTCATCTTTTAAAATTTCAAGTATTTCTATAGTATTCTTTTATTCTTTTTTTTTTTAATTGGCTTGTAAAAGGCTATATTTTTAACTAATTTTTATAATTCAAGATTTATTGCTTTGATATTTCTACTAATTTCTACTTACTTTAGATACATTGCTTTGATATTTCTATCAATTTCTACTTACATTAGATACATTCTAATTATATTATACTATAATATTATTATAAATATTTAATATATATGAAAAATTATTATATTATATATTATATTATAAAGAAAATTACACCATTGATATTTTATTATAACATTCTTCATTTACAAAATTTCGGCATAGAAACAAATATTAGTGTTTAAACTAATCTAATTTGAATGTTTAAACTAATAATTTAAACTGAAAATAGTGTTTAAAACAATCCACAAAAATGAGGATAATTGTGCACATAAACAATAAGAATTAATCATTCTTTAATATCTACATCACTTATAAATGAAATCTTTAATATTTTGAATCTTATGTTGATAGGTTTATAATATATTTATAGAATGTACTACGGATAAAACTATTATATTTAAAATATTTAAAAAATTCTTTTCATAAAATCAGTATTTAATTTGAATATTTATTAATTAAAAAACGGTTAAATTATTTCTATTATGAATCTTCAAAAGAATAAATTTAATTACACATATATTTATTATAGTAAATGATAAATTAGCTATAAATTGTATTTTTTCTGTTTCAAAGCAATTCATAACAATCGTCAAAATCTTAAATGATATCTAAATATATCAGGATTATTAAATATTTTGAAAATTATGAAAAAAATATGAAATGTTTACTTTTATTGCAATCGAATCATCATTTTCAAATCGGGTATATGAATTCTCGAAGTTAATTTAAGAAAATTTATATTAATAATCAAATATGCTTTACGTTAGGTAATAATAAAAAGTTAACAAATACAATAATTGTTCAAAAAGTTGTATTTAATTACTCATCATAATGGTTTTAATTTTATTCGCATGAAGAATAATTGTAACGCTTAATGAACTTGTACATTACATATTAAAATCAGTCCGTCTTTTGACATTGTGTTCAAATATTAGAATATACTGTCGATAAATAATATATATAATAATATAATATTTATTAATAGATCAGTTTGTATGTGCATAAAAATGCAGCTACTTCTTAAGTACACTTACAACTTTTACAAAATATTTTATTTTACAATTTTATTTTACAAAATCCATTGTAACAAAAATTTTTTTATATAAATGATTTATAATAATTTTAATTAATTTAAAAATAAACCTCTACTTACATTATACTCTTGCAAAACAATTTATTCATATTATCAGGCTAATATTATTAATTATGTATTAGTAAATAATAAAATTATAATAATTTAGTACTTGTAAAAATAGCTAATGGAGTTAATCGGAACTTTTTATATTTTTATACTTTAATTGCGTTGATATAATTTGTATTGGATGCTTATTTAGTAAAATATAATTATTTATTAGCCTCCGTCATGGACCACTTAAAATGATTTAAAAATTCTTTGAAGTAAATTTTCATGTATAAAAATAAAAATAAATAAGTTTAATTTAAAATAATATTTTAAGAGTAAATAAAAAAATTAAACTAAATTTTGTTGATGAATGAATATTCTTTTAAATGGTAGCGATATTACTATTTTATAAAAGAATTTACTATGATTAAAAAGTTAATTGAATTATAATTAAGAATAATGCCATTGTCTGTTTCAACAGCCTTCCTTTACATATATCTAATATTTTTATCTTTGGATTTAATTAATTGATAGAATATTTTGATTAATATGCACAATTATATTGTAGTAGTCTTTTGAAAACAAATTTTATTACGTATACATTTGTATCAATTTTATAAATTAGTAATTGTTTACTTATTTAGTATTATTTTTCAATACAGAATTCAATACAGAAGTAATTGATCTATAATAATCTAACAAAATTGGACTTACCAAATTGTCAAGTCAATGAAATTGAACTAAATTATACTAAATGTATTAGTGTTCGCGATTCCGACAGAATCTTGAGTCGTCACTTGTTAATTTTTGTTTACTTTTAAATGTGACTCTTGCAATAATATTCGGACATCATCTTACGACTTTTAATTTCAAATTATTATGTTGGAACTCATACTTCGTGATTGCTATATTTTGTTTATAATCCCAGTGTTTCCAGGAAAAGCGTTGTGAGCATTTGAATTGTAAAGCGCCTGGTAACAAGGCAACTCCCGCCATCGTCTCGGTCTTCACCCCTTTTGCCCCTTACCCAAGCGGTCGCGAAAGTCCTTTCCTTTGTTTCTCAGCTAAGTGGAAATTTCGTTAAAACCCCCCATCATACATTCTCGCCGGCCTATCTAGCCCTCCGGCTATAAAATACGCTTCGTCCAGACCGTGAGCGCGCTACTTGCCCGCGGTGGCATCCTTCCCATCCAGGACAGAGCTCCCAGGTTGGAGCGCAGAAGCGAACCCAACGTTAAGAGGCAAGTAGCAACCCGGTTGAAATCATCGCCGAATACATGTACGATCGAGCC